>CAUYSK010007653.1:0-29367 GCA_963575035.1 Avahi laniger | reverse complement strand
TTTTGATAGGGTCGTTTGATTTTTTCTTGTTGATTTTCCCGAGTTCTAAGTAGATTCTGGTTATCAGCCCTTTATCGGATTCGTAGCATGCAAAAATTTTCTCCCATTCTGTAGGTTGTCTGTTTGCTCTTGTGACAGTTTCTTTGGCTGTGCAGAAGCTTTTTAATTTGATCAGGTCCCATTTATTTATTAACTATTTTTGATAAGTAGAAATACTCTACAAAACAATCATATAAAGCACAGCAAATATATAAACCAGTAATATCATCATTATCACTATCAAGTATTATGTACTGTACATAATTGTACGTGCTACACTTTTATTCAACTGGCAGCACAGATTTGTTTACACCAGCATCATCATAAACACACAAGTAATGTGTTGTGTTAGAATGTCACTAGACGATAGGAATGTTTTAGCTCCATCATAATCTTACAGGTCCACTGTTGAATACGGGTCCGTTGTTCACTGAAACAGTGTTACGTAGTGAATGACTATAGTTTGTCCCAATCTTCTTGAAATTAATGGTGAACTCTAAGTAGAACGTGTCATGTCTCTGCAATACGCAGAATCCTAGCTATCACAAAAACATCATTTACTCAGAAACCTTTGAAGTAGCAGGAGAGAAAGACGGAGATTTCTCACCTGATCCAGAGGGAGTCTTCAACTATGGCTATCAGTGGTCATTTTTATCATTGGAAAAACGAATGGAAAGACTAAGCTCAGTTTAGCTTAATTCCTTACGAGGAAGTGAGCAAGACATCCACCAATAGGGGACTCTTGGTTCCTAGTTTGCGGAGTAGGACCCTTTATCCTTAGGAAATAGCATACAGTTCCTGAGGATAGGAAAGTAGTAGTAGTAGCCTTCAATCAAGAGGATTTTCATTTTCCTAGTATTTAAATATGCTTTTTATATAATGTGATGGACTTGAAGGCCCAGTAGTGCTATTAAAATTGACTTCTCCTAATTCAAATCTGTTAGTCTAAAGCAGGGTTTTTCAACCTTAGCACTACTGACATCTCAGGCCAGATAATTCTTTGCTGTGGGGGTTGTCCTGTGCATCACAGGATGTTTTCAGCTTCTGACTTCTACTCATCTCATAGCATACCACCAGCTGTGACAACTGACAGTATCTCCAGACACTGCTAGTGTTCCCTGTGGGGAAAAATGGCCTCCAGTGGAGAACCACTGCCCTAGGCATTTCACTCTGTACACTGAAACCACGTATTGTATTTACTTTTGGGAGATGGTACTTAGTACAGTCTATGTTCTTATGAAGTGCCTGACTCATTCATTCACTTAAGAAATATTTGTTGACATCTGCTTATGTGTCTTCTAAGCAGAATGAACAGCATGTATCAAGGCCCTGGCGCAGGACAAGGCCTAGTTACCAGAGGAAGGTCCACAGAGTTAGGGTTGAGTGAAAGCAGGAAAGTAGCATGAGGTGAGGTTGGTAAGGCAGGCTGGGTCAGTTCATTTGGGTGCTTATAAACTACTGTAAGAAATTTAGATTATTTTAAGTGTTATGGTAAATGACTAAAGGGTTTTAAGCAGGGAATTAAGTTAATCTCATCTGGGTTTTTAAAAGGTCCTTCTGTCCCAAATAGAGAATAGATTGAAGGGAGCAAGAGTATAATAAGCAGAGAGGCCAGATATGAGGCAAATGCAGTCATCCACGCAAAAGATAAGGATGGTTTAGGCAAGGAACCCTGTATAGAGATCAAGAGTAGAGAAGCAAATGATGCTGAAGCCAAGCTAAAAAAAAAAAAAAAAAAGGTAGAAATCAAAACTTGATCCCCAGGTTTTCTCTTGAGAAATTGGGTGAACAGTAGTCCCATTTACTGAGGATGGGAAGATCAGCAGGGGGCCAGGTTTGTGGCTAGGCCAGGAGATGAAATTAAAAGTTTACATTTGCTCAGACGGGAAGGCATTGTCTCCTGATCTATTGGGGTTTGGAGGGAGATAATCTCTACTTCCTAGGAATGTATGACTTATTTAAAGCAACAGCTTATAAACATAATATGTGGGAGTAGAGTCTAAAGCTAATAACTAAAGTGAATATTACATAAAGCAAAAATTACTCTTGAATCCTATTCAACACAGACAGTAAAGACACTAAGGAGACAGTACATTCCCAACTTTCATATCACTGTTCACTTCAGGGTACATGCGTACTCAGAGAAAAGGCAATATTTAAATTGTTAATAGTTTTTCTTTCTTTTATTTCTTAACTTGGCATAGATTTAGCAAATTAAATGGGTTCTATTTAATTCTTCTAAATATAAAATGAAATTAATTTCACTTAAAAAGTAAAATACCAAAAAATAAAAATGACTGTCTAGTAAATTGTACACAGATGCATAGAGATTCAGTAAAATAAAGATCTAAGTAAGGTGGGGTGAAGAAGGAAAGGCTCACTGTCTGAAGAACGTGGAGTTTTAATAGGAAAAGCTCACAGATAAAGAGACCAGGGTGGATGTGGAGTTGCGTAAGTATAATCGGTCATTACCCTCTAAGACCACCCGGGTCTCCAACCTCCCAACAATTTACCAGATCTTCAGATGATTTCAGCAAAAAATGTAGATTTAACTGTTTCAAAAGGATTGCAGTATAAAAGTGGGATAGAGAGGGGGAGGTATTCACAACACAGTAGAGGAATACAAATAGGAAAGCTAAAGTTTATGCATAATACTTAACGCTGGAAGAAACTGAGGCCAAGAAGCAAACCATCAACGTTCCCAATGAAGTTTCCATCGAAGTAAAACAAGAAATTATATATCCAAAAGAACTGAAAGCAGGGTCTCAAAGAGATACAACCATGTTGACAGCAGCACTATCCACAATAACCAAAAGGTAGAAACAATACAAAACTCCATTGGCAGATAAACAAAATGTGGTATATATATGTACATACAAAGGAATATTACTCACCCTTATAAAGGAAGGAAATTCTGATATATAGATGAACTTTGAGAACATTACACAAGGTGAAGTAAGTCAGTAACAAAAAGACAAATATAGTTTGATTTCACTTATACGAGGTATCAAGAATAGTCAAACTCATAGACATAGAAAGTAAAATGGTAGTTGCTAGGGGCTAAGGCAAAGGAGGAATAGGGAGTTTTTATTTAATGGGTAAAGAGTTTCAGTTCTGCAAGATGAAAAAGTTCTGGAGACTGGCTACACAACAATGTCAATATATTGAATAAACTGTGTACTTAATGGTTATGATGATAAATTTTATGTTGTATATATTTTATAATTAAAATTTTTTTATATTACAAAAAATTCCCTACATTCAAGTCATTATATTCAATATTGCAAAACTATATTCAGTATTGTATCTGGGACATGTTCTGAATTCTCTGATTACAGGGTTCTTCATCTGTTAAAAAGCCTCGTGGGTGAATTACACATTTACTTTAGATTACTAACTGGTATTGTGACTCTGCATTAATTAAATGCTTTTAGAAGCTCATTTTGACTTCTTTTAATTCTTTACCAAAAAAAAGAAAGAAAGAAAGAAAAAAACCCAAAAAACCCACAAAAGTTGGCATTGGGTGCTGATTAGAAATAACAAAGTCTATCATTAGAGGCAAGCTATAAGACTGTAGTAACTGTGGGAAAGGAACAATTCTCAAGCAACACTGAGACACCGAGATGCATGAGCAGATGGTAAAGACTTGCTTTATTGCTTTTTAAAAGTTCACTGCTTTTCTAGTCTCTCTACTATTATGTTGGGGGGAAAAGCCCATAGACCAAAATCTTAAGCAAAACTTAATTTTTAAAAAACTTTCTCATTGCACACTATTTAAAAAAGCATTACACTTACCAGAGAAGATATGCTTGAGACTACTATTATGATCAGTGTGTCATCTAAAGTCGTCTTAAAGCAGTACAAATGTTCACTTAACATCACGCACTTGTGCCAAACCATCAACTTTACTTGCTATAACAATAGCTACTTTCTCTCTGCTCACAGCTAAAAGCTCCCAACATTTTCAGCCCCTTACCTTCACTGTCCCCACTCCACACCACTTTTTAAACCTGTTGAAGACTTTCTTTCATTTACCAACGTTGAGTCCTGTTCAGAATTTCACGGCTGAACTCACCACCTCAACTCAACACCAAGATAGTCCTTTTCTGCTTTTCCCCATCCTCCTAACACTCACCCAACCTAATGCGACAGTTCAGAAAACCTATTGGTTTTCACTATCTTACTTTCTTCTTTAGTCATGAGGACCAAGAGTTTACATGCACTGCTACCTATTTGATCTTTATTAGATATATCATGTGCAATTATAATTATTCTCATTATGTCTGCCCCACAACTCTTACTTCATGCCCCTTGATCTTGACCACAAAACACTGTGTTACTAAACTGCTTCTTCCACTTCTTCCTCTGGGCAGTCTTGCCAGCTGCCTTTTAAACTTGGAAGAGTCTCCCTTCGCATCTGCCAAGCAAATACCATGAGCTATTTCATTTTTTTTTTTTATACACCTACATGTGAACAAAGCCATGAGCTATTTCAAATGCTTCCTCCTTCCGCATGTCTCCCTGCCTGCTCTCCACATGAATGATCAGGAGCACCTTTCCTAAAAATGGAATAGGTTTGGGGTAGAAAATAAGGGATGAAACAAAATCCAGAATACTTTTTGTCCATTAAATATTTGAGCTTAGACATTTAAGTGTTTTAGAAATTGCTCTTTGTGGTCCTTTAACCTCAAAGGCAGATTACCTAGTGATATGTAATATCCATCACTTAGGGGACAAATCTTCTGTTATCCCTTGGATCTGATGCAAGAATTACCTGTCTCTTACATTAATTCAGTTTTGTACACTGAGTCCCTCTCTTCCACCCTTAACTTGCCCAGTGTTTTCCAAACTTGCCTGATCATAAGATTCACCTTGGTTACTCATTTAAAAGGCAGATTCTGGGGTTCTACCCCAGACCTGCACAATCAAAATCTCTAGGACAGGAGTTTGGGAATCTATATTTTAAATAGTACTCCAAGTAACTCTTTTATTAGGCAAGTTTGGGAAACGCTGACAGCCTATCAAATCCTCCTGTTATTGTCAGTGTCCTAACAACCAGAGGTCTGAAGACATATAGCCAGATGACCTGCATTATGCAGGGTTTAGTCATGAAAATTCTACCTACTCCAGCCATGCTCTGGCTATGGACTTACAATTAATACTATGTGATTGATTCTGTACTCTAATTTTTCTATGTCACATTTGTTGGTTTATCTTCCCAATTATGCTATAAGATTCCAGTGATGAATTTATACTGCTTTACCATGCAGTCTTTAATTAGCACAGCATTGAGCATTTAGTTGAAATTCAATTAAAATCTTACTGATTAATTGGTAAAGGTATCACCCAACTAAAAAAAATCCCAGAAACTCCATGTCTTAAAGCCTGAATAGCATTGAATCCTTCCCACACCAACAATTAATGAGTAAAGTGAGAATGAAAACTTAGGGTTCGTCTCTTGGTCTGAAAGAAAAAGGCAATTGGCCAGATTTCTAGAAACTATCATTATACTTTTTCTGACTGCCTAGATTTCTCATAATGGAGTCAACTTCCTTTCATCCCTCATGGATTACTGCTTGATCCTGTATTCTTTCCGCCATTATGCTGGGGAGATCTCAGAATTAATGATTTGCATCTGATAGTGCAACATAAATATTCAAGTAGCAGGCCTGCTTTCAGGCAAGGACACACAGGAGCATGCTTCTCAGAAATGGATAGAAATTTCATCTTGAACACTGCAAATGTTCAAAAATGCTTATTTGAAAACATCCTTATTCAAAACATGAAGATCATTCTAGGTTAAAATATAAATGAACTATATCAAATAGAAAGGAATATGGGCCCCTTTATAAAAAGTGAGATATCATCATCTATATAATATCCAAAAACTAAAGTTAAGCAAACAATAGGAAGCCAATTTATTCAAGAAGTTAATACTGAAAACAAAAGTTTCAACAGGGGTGTATTGCAGCTATGTTCAATATTACATTTTTCAAAACGATGAAACTATTCTCTGTTAAATAGAAAGCCTCAAATGTAAATAATCGATGGTCCAAATGATGAGATTCATCCCTGAAACTCGGCAGATTTCGAAATCAACGCACAGACGAGGCTATTTATAAACTCTACTTCCCATCAACCTCAGCACCATGTCAACTAACAATAACAAGTTAATGTTTTCCAGTAATCTTCACTGTGCCATTTAATCGCCAGCTCTCAGGCCAAGGTAAACTCAAAAGTAACAAAAGAGCTAACATCACAATCAAAGAACTAGATTAATGAATATTACGTTTCTGCTTTGCAGTAAACACTAAAAAACATACCTACAACATATTCTTTTTCAGCCGCTGGAGTTTTAATTGTGCCAAATATTCTATACAGTGACTTGAAGGCAGATTTCAAAAACATTTTCCCTGTTTTTAATTAGCCACAAACTTCAGTCCTCAGGGAACTTTTTTAGACACACAATATCCTCTTCATCGTATTATAAAGTGCACAATTCCTTAAATTATCAAGCATAATTCTTAAACCCTGACCACCATTTTTAATTAAAGTTTTTTTTAACTGAAATACAACTTAAATGCCAAATCTAAAGTGTACAGTTCGACAAGTTTTTACATATGCCTAATTACATAGTTTTTACTTGTAATAATATAACTCAACAAATGATTCTACTGAATAAGATTATTATATCACGTTTATTTTAAAATGTATATTATAACATTCTTTTGCATTGGTGGTTAAATGGTAAAATTCCCACACTGATTTAAAACGTTAACAGATACTGATTGTTCATAACGTAAGAAACAGCAGTGCTCACTTTTTATGGAGTGGGGAATGAACCTTCAGAAGTAAATTCTACTTCTTTATATTAAAGAATATTTAGTAAGAAAGAAAGTGCTCTCATAAAAATGAAGACAAAAGAAGAAAAAACCAAAATGAGTATCTTTTGTTACAAAGGAGAGAGATCACTGACTCTGATTTTTAAGCTCTTTGATTCTGTTGTTAACTCACCCCTGAATGCATCAACTCCTTGGCAAACAAAATAAATTAAACCTTCACAGTTTCTCCAACTAAAACTGTTTTACTGTCCATGAACTGAATTACTTCAGTCTGTTTGCTAAACCTCCACACACAATTTGGTAATGTAATTGCTAAGAGGGTCCATATCACTTCCCTTTTCTGGTACACTAAGAAATCACTTGTCATTTTAGCAGCTATGTTTATGTGCTAACTTTACCCATTGTTTAAATATCTGCTCCCCAAGCCAGTGATGGATTATAAAACCCAGGCCCAGAATATACAACTCATCCTGCGTTTTGATGGTTGAGATAACTCGTCCCTAGGTGTTGGGTTTTTGTCACCACTCATCCAAATGCACTCTCCCATCTTTGGCTGCCTGTTGTCACCTCCTCACATATAAACTTCTTCCTTGGTAGGCCACAACAACTATGTGCTCAGCTAAACAAATGTGTACACATCGGTGGCAAATATCTAAGAAACAGCAACACTTCCTGGATACAACAAAGTAACTGGGAAAAGGACAAGCTGGATGCACAAGAAACCTATTTAAGCAAAAATAAGTTTTAAAGAGCTGCCAGTTTATTAAACATGGTCAGTAACATGAACTAAAACAAACAAATGACTGTCAAGCAGTGTTTCTGTTCTGAACCTGAATACATTCAGAAGATTCATTTGTAATGAACATGATGGAGGAAAGTAAATTTTTGTGCATTCCTGGTTTTGGAATTATAAAAATAAAACAAAACCCTAAAATAGTAAAATTCAAATTAATGAGATTTCTTTATTCTAGAAAAATCTTACTCTTTTTAATGAACAAAAGAAGAGTTGAAGTGGCCGTTAAACCCGGAGTTCTGAGGTCAGGAGTTTCTAACCCCTCTGGGAACTTTGTATTGTAGGGTGTGAAGGTCCTCAAGTTTCTACCAAATCAACACAGCTGACAGAGGGGAGTTTCTATAACATGAGCATTCTTGTTCTGTGCAGCACTCCTGTTTCATGTTACCAGAAAGGAAATATGCCACATAAACTGTTTTTCAAAGTGGTTCAATCTCCAATGTGACAGAAGTAGAGCATTAGCCTAATGAGTATTTAAACTCTCCATTAGAATACCCCAGAAACCCTTCTTTCTTTCTTTGTTTTCTTTCTTTTCTTTTTCTTTTTTTGAGGCAGGGTCTCTCTCTGTTGCCCAGCCTAGAGTGCAGTGGTGTGATCATAGCTCACAGCAACCTCAAACTCCTGGGCTCAAGCAATCCTTCTGCCTCAGCCTCCCAAGTAGCTGGAACTACAGGTGCACACCACCATGGCCAGCTAATTTTTCTATTTTTTTCATAGCTATGGGGTCTCATTCTTGCTCAGGTTGGTCTTGAACTCCTGAGCTCAAGCAATCCTCCCACCTCAGCCTCCCAGAGTGCTAGGATTTCAGGCATGACCCACCACACCCGGCCACAAATATTTTCATTGCGGCTTATTTTCTGGCATTTTTATGCTTATAAAGTCCTTCTCCACTCATATACATGACAACCACCTACATTTTCTTCTAATATTTTCAGACACAACTCTGGATGTTTATAATGAGGATCTCACCTTGTCTTTATCAGAATAACTAATTTTGTGAGCACCACGTCCTTTCCCCACAATTTTTTTTTTTTAAGGTGGGACCATTTCAGGTAAGGCTTATTTCTCTTTTCTGGTAATTCAGTTCAACATTTTCTAGAGTTTGGATCCCTTTATGGACACAATGTTTATTCCCAATAAATTCATATGTTGAAATCTAATCCCCAATATGATGGCATTTGGAGATAATTAGAAGGGTAGGACTCCCATAAATGGAATTAATACCCTTATAAGAAGAGGCCAGAGAGCTAGCTCACTCTCTTTTTGTCATGTGAGGATACTATGAGAAGTCAAGAGTCTGCAACCGGGAAGAGGGACCTCACCAGAATCCAAACCTGCTGGCACCCTGATCTTGAACTTCCACCCTCCAGAAGAGTGAGAAATAAATTTCTATTTTCTATAAGCCACTCAGTCTGTGGTACTTTGTTACAGCAGCCCAAACTAAGACAGACCCTCTACTGTCCAATACTGGGTACAATCTGGTATTGTGGAGATGGGTCAGAGAAGCATCTTAAATCTTATATAATGTTATCTTCTCCTTCACCAAGGCAGTTTTTCTTCTTTTCACCCAAGGCAGCTATGAACTGAGAGGGAAAGGAGATCCCAAAAGTTCTGTCAGTGAGCTGCTCACTCTGTCTTCCTTTTTTCTTAACTACAATAAGTAACACCTTCAACAACAGTTTGGAGGAGACGAGGAAACATTCTAAGCAGGCATAGCACCTGCTGTCAATCTCCAAGAGAACGATGGCCATGGTAAACAGTAACCAAGCACAGCGATCAAAAGCTGCTCTGAAAAAAGTGTAGAGAAGGAAGCAGGTTATGTACCATGTCTAAGGCAGGATCTTGGTAAGGCAGTGTAACAGATTGTGGCAAATGGATTATAAGAGTGGATTAATCGTAAGACTGTGTGTGCATGTATGCACACGAGTATATGTATAAGCACATGGGTGAGCCCACAAACACACACCGCAAGAGATAGTGGGAGCTGGATCACATTTAGAATGTTCTTTTTGTCAATGATTCCAAGACAAACTATTGTTATGGTTTTGCATTTCTTTGAATAACACCTCAATTTTACTTGCTACATTCATTATTCAGAAATGATGACTGACTAAAAGGTCTGTTTAGTTTAGACCTTAGAATTGGAACTCGCCCATAGCAATATACCTAGGCTTAAACAACTATATTCTCCAATGTTTTTCTTCCTGTAGTTAAGATGTATAGTTTTGTTTTTTTTCCTGTTTCTTATTGTTCTTCTTTTCATTTCTTCTTCTTGATTTATTAAGTGTTTAATTTATCTATTCATTACTGTTAGTTTCCTGCCTCATTACAAATACCTTTAACATCAATTTTAAGTTCCTTCAGTAATTCTTTAAGTCAATAGTAACTGGTTTCTCTGTCTGCCAACATCTCAAAGGAGAAGTAGGGGTGGGGAAGAATAATCATATAAGGCTCAGAAGATGTACAGCACTAAGGGCAGGAAGGAAGAAGAGATCCCAGCAGGTGAGTGGATCCTTGTATCTGCAGGAGGAATTTACAACCTGGTCATCCTCAGAGTATTCCTAGAGTGGGTGATATCCCCTCCAAAGGAGCCTCTTCCCTCTCTATCCTATTGAGACAGGCCCTTCGTCACACCTTCCAGAGGGAGGGAAGACCATCCAGTTCATCTGTGTGCTCCAGATATTTCTCAACTTTAGGAGTAAAGAAAGAGAAAAAAGAAGTCCTGGAAAGTCTTTAATGAAGATAGAACCCTTTGGCGTCCTTGCAGCCCTTGTCTCAGAGTGCTAGAGTGACCTATGGGATTCAGAGAATCAGTCTCTGAGCAGAGGATCCAAAAGTTCACTCCTGAGCGGCATGGTTGTATGCTGGGACCACTCTGCAAAGAAGAAGGCTCAGCAGATTTGTCCCCACTGATTTTTTCATGACACCTTTATAATATACTAACTTTTGCATATGCCAGGGTCTGTTTCTGGTTATTACCTTTTGTCCTCTGATATTTCTTTTGAGTGATGATGCTTTGCTTTTTGTTAATGTACAATTATAATAAATACTAATATGTCTTTAAATTACGAATCCTACAATTAGGTTTTGATGTGTCAAGTTCTATAATTACTGATCTTCCTTTTCTAGACACAAGGGCCCTTAATAGGCTATCAGCAAACCTAACCCAGGATAGAAATGGATAAATCCATTTTTTATTGGGATTATGTTGAATCAACAGAGCAATTTGGGGGAGGGAAATATTAAAATATTATATAATTTTCATAAGGGTAATCACTCTCAAATACAAAGTGAATATGAATAAAAGATTTTATTTAACTCATTAATTAATAAGGGGAACAAGATAGTTCCCAACATTAAAAAAGAAAATCAACATTTGTTTATAAAACAATTCTCAACAAACTATAAATAGAAGGAAAATGTCTCAACTTGATAAAGTACATCTAGGAAAAACCTACAGCTAATTATCACATGTATTAATGAAGGACTAAATGTTTTCCCCCTTTGGGAAAAAGCAAGAATGTATATTGTTACCACTCTTATTCAACATTAAACGGGAGGTCCTGAACAGTGCAATAAGTCAAAAAAAGGAAATAAAAGTCACACTAATTGGAAAGAAAAATAAAATTATCTTTATTCATAGATGATAAAATTAACTATGTAGTAAAATCCTAAAGAATCTATTAAAAAAGATACTAGATAATAAGCTTAGCAAGATTATAGGATACAAGATCAATATGTGAAAATTAACTCTATTCCTTATATATTACCAATGAACACTTAGAATCTGAAATTTATTTATTTATTTTTTAGTTTTAATCCAGGGAGACAGATTGGAGAGAATCTGAAATTTAAAAACCATATCATTTCTAATAACGTCAGAAAACATGAAATATTTTGGGATAAATCTAACAAAATATCTGTAAGATTCATCATCTAATGACTGTCTCTGCCCTAAACTAGCAAACTTTTTCTGTAAAGAGCCAGAGAGTAAATATAACAGGCTTTCTGGGTCATATGGTCTCTGTTGCAACTACTCATCACTGCCATAGCAGAGGAAACACAGTCACAGAAAATATGTAAACAAATAGACATGGCTATGTTTCAATAAAACTTTATTTACAAAACAGGAGACAGGCTGCATTTAGCATGCAGACTGTAGCTTGCCAACCCCTGGTCTAGAGAAATGTACTGAGTAAAGATCCCAGACTTAGTAAGGTTATTTGTGAACTTGTAGGCTTTGTGGGATAGAGATGCAAATAATTTCTATCCAGTGGAACAGATAAACCCAAAGAGTTATGATCTGTTTTATATCTACCTCGGCAATCTTATTCTAACATTCCTATTAAACTGACATAGGGCATGGTGGCTCACATCTATAATCCCAGCACTCTGGAGACTGAGGTGGGAGGATCACTTGGGGTCAGGAGTTTGAGACCAGCCTGAGCAACATAGTGAGATCCTGTCTCTACAAAAAACTTTTAAAATATAGCCAGGCATGATGGCACGTGCCTATAGTCCCAGCTACTCATGAGGCTAAGGCGGGAGAAACACTTGAGTTCGAGGCTGCAATGAGCTATGATGGTACCACTGCACTGCAGCCTGGGCAACAGAGCAAGATTCTGTCTCTAAAAAATAAAATAAAATAAATTGACTACAAATACCCTAGTTCTTCAGATGTTCTTTGAATTGATCATAACATTTTTCTGGTTCCCTCATTAATTAATGAGTTAAATAAAATCTTTTACACATGTTCATTTTTTTTTCTTTTTTTTTTTTTGAGACAGAGTCTCACTGTGTTGCCCGGGCTAGAGTGCCGTGGCATCAGCCTAGCTCACAGCAACCTCAAACTCCTGGGCTCAAGCAATCCTCCTGCCTCAGCCTCTCGAGTAGCTGGGACTACAGGTATGTGCCACCATGCCCGGCAAATTTTTCCTATATATTTTTAGTTGTCCAATTAATTTCCTTCTAATTTTAGCAGAGACGGGGTCTCGCTCTTGCTCAGGCTGGTTTCAAACTCCTGAGCTCAAACAATCCGCCCGTCTCAGCCTCCCAGAGAGCTAGGATTACAGGCGTGAGCCACCGCGCCCGGCCTACACATGTTCATTTTATATTTGCCCAAGAGTGATGACTTTACCTTTATGAAAATTACACATTAACAATGTCAGTTCTACCCTAAGTTGTTCCACAGATTCAACAACACAAACCCAATCATTTTGCCTATTCTCTTACTAATTATTCTTTCATACAAATTTTGGAATTGTACTATTAAGTGAATTTTTTAAACATTAAAATTTTTATTGGAAATGCATTAAACCCATGTTTTAATTTGGAGAAAAGTGACATTTTCATAATATTTAGTCCCATTAAAAATCATGTAACACTCTTGGGGAAAACCCAAGAGAATCAATGGAAAACACAGTGGACAAAAGATCTTTATAAATCTCTTATAAAATTATAGAAATTATTTTCTTATTGCAAATGAGAGTTAGGTAACAAGGTACAGTATGGTACAGATGTTAGAAGTATAGACTCTGGAACTCCAGATTTGTCACCTTTAAATTACTTAACCTCTCTCAGCCTCAGTTTCCTCATTGTAAAATAGTATTTACTTTCTAGAATTGTTATGAGGATTTGATGAGCAAACATATGTAAGTGCATAAAATAGTATTTGACAATATAAGTAATAATAGTACTATTACAAAGTAAATATACAAAATTCAATCATTTTCAAAAGTAAAACAGCACAAGTCAGAAGATATAAGTATCTACAGATGACAGGAATAGAAAAAAAAAGAAATATGCATTCTACATGAAGAAAACTGTAATATAATGCTACTGAGGAACAGAAAAGGAAACAAATGGAAAGGCATACCATGTTCTCAAGTCGGACAATCACATAATAAAGATGTTATGTACAGTTAATAAGTTGATGTATTAATTTAATGTGATTCCCAATAAAAAGAAAATGACAGTAGAACTGGGGGTAGGAGACTAGACAAGTTGATTTAAAGTTCATAGGGGACTGAAAAAAAATAATGAAGGGGAGTTAGTCTCCACTAAATTGTAAAACATATTACAGAGCTACTGTGAGCACCTGGTACATGAACAGAAAAACTGTTCAATGGAAAAGACTAAAAATCTAGAAAGTAACAGCAACTACGTACTGAAATTCAGTATATGACTAAAATAGCTTTTCATTCAGGGGAGATAAGATTTATTTTCCAATAAATGGTAGTGGGACCCCTCCTAAAAAACCATTCAAATGATAATTACCATTTATTAAGAAACTATACCATGCCAGCCATACTGGAAATTTGTATATATAACACCTCTACTCCTTAAAGCAATCTTGAAAATTGTGTTATTATTTTGCAGAAAGGTTCAGAGTTTAAGTGACTTGCCGTAGGCTAAATATCTAGGAAGTAAGGAAACAAAATGTCACATCCAGGTCTGCCTGGATCCAAAACCTCTTTCCACTTTACCATCCTTTATCCACAAAACAACCAGTTTGTCGATTAAACTCTATCAGTGGAGCAATAAAAACAGTGCAAGATTACAAATTGTACATACTAAGTAGGAATGAAGTCACTATAATAAAACAGAGGATTTTCTCTCTATGCTTTTAAATTTTAAAATGAAAAGTACATTTAGGGTCCGTGTCTGATTTACACTTTACCATGGTAGCTTCTTGGCATTTCAATTGTTGGATGACATCCAAGATTAATCTACCTTATACAAAATTCTTTCCAAAAGAAGAGTTAAAGGGAAGCTAGCATGCACTTCGACATAATTTTACACTAAGGAAAATTTTGGTAACTGTTTTCATTTTCTATATACAAGGTCCCAAGGTAGGAAACTGAAAATCTTCATGCCAAAAGAATATAACACTGGTTATTCTGACTTTCCTCTGCTGGGCAATAAACCTCTTGAGCTTCTATTTTTGAAAACTGAGGTATCCCTTTAATCCTGTTACAGAATTGCTGACAGTGGTAAGACAGCGAAGGAAAATCGGCCCAGAGCCCATACCAGAAAGGTCTCCAGGAAAAGGAATAAAACAAAGCACAGGCATGCAAAAGCATTTTGCAAGAGAATTTTGTGAAATCGGTGTCAGTGTTCACAACCCAACACAAGAAATGCCACCCAACTGTAGGCCATTTCTGACTAAAAGGGGCCCCTGAAGCCAGATCAACATTATGAAACCCTCAGAGCCAATATTTACAGCATGGTTAAAGTTGTACCTGTAGAAAACAGAACAGCCCTTCTCTAAGTCTGTCCTCTCCAAGGATTCCACACATAAATCCCAATACCCTCTTCTACTGTATTTGGTGCATATAAAGATACAGTTCAGAAAGCACATGCTTTCCCGTCTCATTGCATTTAAGACTGTCAGGGCACAAAGACACCCTGCTGCACACACTCCTGAAGTAACACCCTTCTTATAATGATTTTCTGCAAACAAAAAAAGGGGAAAGTCACCTGCTTTTCAAAAACAGTCTCCATTTGGCTCAAGTCATTTTCAAAGTTCTTCGATTCTACAGCCAAAACCACACAGAACTAATGTCCTTCTCTCAAACTAAATTTAGTATTAAACATTTACTAGGATGCCCTCAGACAATGATAAAGATCCATATTCTAAAAATTCAGCCTCTGTCACTAAAGGCCACATGTTAAATGAATGTAGCCTAATTCTGTCCCACCTAGATGCAAAACATCTAAGGCCTATTTGGAGTCAACAGCAAGGACTCTGTTGCTGTTTTTCTGACTGAGGACCAAATGCCGGACTTGAATGAAGTCAGAGATCAGTAGCTGTTGACATCCAGAGGGCCTCTGCAGAGGCTCTGGCAATCTGGATACACGCAGCACGTTTACCTCTGCGCGTTACTACTCTGAGAAAGAAGATCTGCTCCGTTACGAGAGACGACTAGAAAGTAGTGTGTACTAGAAAGAGCTTGTCCGTTGAATTAAGATTTATGAGTTCTGGCTCCTAAATATCTGCGTGATTTCAAATTGAAGCTGATAATACCAAGTGCTGACAAGGACTCAGAGCAACAGGAACTCTCATTCATTGCTAATGGGAATGCAAAAAGGTACACCCATTTTGGAAGACAGCTTGGACAGTTTCTTATAAAGTTAAACATGGACTTACCATATGACCCAGCAATTTGCTAGGTACTTAACTAACTGATTTGAAAACTTATGTCCACACAAAACCTGCACACCAACTTTTACAGCACCCTTATTCATAACTGCCCTAAAGTAGAAGCAACAAGGATGTCCTTCAATAGGTGAATTGAGTAAACAAACTGTGGTACGTCCATAAAATGGAATACTATTCAGCAATAAAAAGAAACAATGAATTCAGTATCAGTGAATATTAAATGCATTTTGCTAAATAAAAGACGGCAGAATGAAAAGGATACATATATTATATGATTCCATTCATATGACTCCATTCATATGACATTCTGGAAAAGGTACGAACAGAATGAAAAACGGATCAGTGGTTGCCAGAGGTTTGGGGAGAGGAGAGAGTTTGACTAGGGGAAGTACAGGAAATTTTTTAGGGTGTGGAACTAATCTACATGATATAATAGTGGTGAACACATGATGCTATGCATTTGTCAAAACATACAGAACTTTACGGCAAAGGCCATCCCCACCTTCTCCATGTGAATTTTAAAATGATCAAACTTACTGTGACCAATGCAGTAATATCTAAGATTTAACTTCTGAAATGGACAGATAACTGGGAATTATGCATCTCTACTCATTCCATGTTTTCTTTCAGGAAGGAGAAAGTAAAAGTTTAGAGAAACTTTGCAAAGGAGGAAAAGCTAGAGCAAGGGAAGATTAACAAAATAAATCATACATTTATGCAGAATACACAAAGTGAGGATCCTGAAGGCACATCTGCGAACAGTATGGTCCTCCTTCTTTAATGAGGCCACAGAGATCTTGGGCACAGGTGGGTACATGAGCAAAGAGCCCACTGCTGCTTAGGGATTATGGGCTGGAGGGCACTGGTATTCATTTTCTTCAGAAATCTACCACCTCAGTACCCTTTGAGGTGGTGGGCATGGATTATATTATAGCTCTAATTCATTCTCAGAGTTTTCTTTAAAGAACACGAACTCAAATTTCTAGCACCTTAATCCTAAATGTATACACACAGGCACACATGAATTTTAATAATTTACTGACCTGTATCTCTGTTCTCTAAACACACGTATGAAAATCAGACCTGATAACTATTTAAATTTTCTCTCCTGATCAATAAATACTGCTTTTCAGTGTAAGGCCAATTTGGTAATTGGATAAGTAAATGCCTCACATATTTGAAAAAATCAATTATAAAGCAGGAAACTGAAACTGCATTTTAGAAACATGTTAGATATAAAAATTGCTATATATCCTGTAATCGGAGAAGAAAGGACAGGCATAAAGTCTATCTGCTATAAAATGTACTAAAGCTTACAAGTGAAACCTGTCTTACTGTCTGTAAGAACTAAAGACATTTTAAAGGCTTAAGAAGTGAATAAGGAAAAAAATGTCAAATACCACATGTAAGATATTAATTATACTGATCTCTTTGAAGATTAACTAAGGTGATGGAATTTTCTAGCATTTGTAAACTCTTCAAAGTCACAATTTAAAAACCCATTAAATCCATTTGATATAAAAAGTAACTCCAAAAAAACAATTTTAGTTCCCTTTTTAGAAATGTGATTCTTAGGAAGTTAATAAAAAATGGAATGGAAATTTCACCAGAAATTTAGCTTTAAAAGAGATTAAGACGGCATCTCGAGTAGGCAAATGACCAAGATCCTAGCGAAAATACAGGATTACCTATTTGATATAAATGTGGGTCCAGTATTAACACATCTGATATCTGTACATACCTAACAACTGCTTCAGAGTGCCACCGATTCACGTATATAAAACACACCCCATTCACTAATAAGAAAAAAAAGTAAAAGATGAAGCAAGAAATCTACCCTCATTTGGCAAAAAAGGTAAACATTTGCAAGTGCAAATTCATATCTCAAGTATTAACCCTATACACTTGATGTGAACAGAAGGCACAGAAAATGCATGTAATTGACGGTAACAAGAGAAATTCAAGTAAGATTAAATTTGCTTATCTTTTTTTCCAAACATATGTCTTTATCCAAGACAGCAAGACTTCATTTTAATACATGTAGTTAACTTCCTTTTCTAAATAGACAAAGAAAAGCATGCACGAGAGTTATCTGAAAATTTCTAAAAGAGATATTAAGGATGTGCTTTAAAGAATCTTATTTTTTTATATACCATAACATTTTTGAGAGTCAAGTGACAAATTTAGAGATTTACATATATGAAGTACATACAACATTTAAGGTACTTTTAAAAAACAATATTAATATAATTACCATCTCCACCATACATTTGTAACACCCTTATCTAGATTTATCCACTAGTTTTCTTTCTGAGGTCTGAATCTGGGAATCTGGAGAAGGCTTTAATGTTTAACTCAAAGTAAAAATTCTGATATCCTGGGTTAAATTTTCAGCAGAACCTCTGTTCTTAGAGATTTATCCACACAGCCTCTTGCCCCCCATCCAAAAGAGACTCAATAAAATAGACAGCAATTGTACCCAGCAATTTATCAGTGTCTCAATGAAAGAAGTGAGAAGACTTTAATTATGTGTTATTTTCCAAAGCTCCACTAGGTAAATAGAACCTAAAATTTTATTATGCTGAGTCTGAGTAGGGCAGAATTAAGTTTCAACTATACATTATGAAAGTGGATCAAAGGCAGGTTGGGACAAGGACATGAAGCAAAGTATAAGAAGCTAGGATTTTAAAAGTGAGCTGGCTTATTATATGTATATAGCACTTTTCCAGGACAGAGGGAGAGCGGGAGAGGAGAAAATGCTTCCTTTGTGATTTCCAGTCTGAGTTTTTCATTCTCCCTCTTACTCACTTATAATATTTCTGTGCACAGCTCATTACAGTCTGTGGAACCACCATTTGCTCCTGGTTCAGGAATGGTTTCATTCATGGTCATCAGTATTTAAAAGAGCTGTGTCACTGTATCACAACTTGTCCCACAGGATGATGGGGAAAACCTATAGGTACCATAGAACAAAGGTTCTCAACCAAGGGTAATTTTGCCCCCCAGGGGACATGTGGAAATGTCTAGAGACATTTCTGGTTATCACAAATGAAAGGGGAGGGTGCTACCAAACACATTGCAATGCACAGGGTAGCCACCCACAACAAAGAATGTCAATAGTGTTGAGGTTGAGAAACCCTGCCACAGAAGGACAGGGCAAAGGGAGTAGAGACACACAGTACAGAGAAATATAAGAATGTCATGAACAATAATACAGTTTAAAATAGGAAGAGTTTTATTACTTATTTAAACTTTCCTTAAAGCCCATGGGTTCATTTTACTTTAGGCCTCTAGAGTGGCTGCTAAATTGTCTGGCTGCCATATTGTCTGGCTATATTCAACGACAGTACCCTTAAATGGCCAGCTGAGTCCTTAGTAACTAAAATTGGTGCCGTAAAATAAATCCAAGTGAAATGGGTGTTGTAAATAAATCCAAGAGCCATAAAATAAGCACATATACTGTGTAATCTCAAAAATGTCACCCCAATAAAATAAGGTATTACTTTTTATCTATTTGATTGGCATATGCTAAAAACAAACAACAAATAATACCATTTGCATTGGATAGGGTATCGCCAAACAAATTGCATCACACGATGGGACTTCATACCATCAAATATTGTATAGGGATTCTAGGAAATGACAGAGGCCTGACAGTATAAACACAATGTGATGTTCTGTTGTATTTTTAAAGTATATTCAGAATTATTTTTAGTCACATAAAGTCTCAAAGAATAAGAGCGGGATGGGTGGGAGGATATGGAAATCATGTCTTCCAAGATGAAAAATGAACTCAGAAAAGTGCTAGATTAATCTGTCTAGCAGGATCCTGTATCTCCTTTCACTTTATCAACTTCTAATTTCCCCTTTACAATGATAAAAGAGTCCTTTGTCTGAGACAGTGTGAGAGTGTTCCCTCCTGATTCATCAAGTTTCTTATGGGGTTTGAGGGAGAGGATGTAATTCAAAACAAAACAGGTGCAAGGAATAACAACCTGATAGGCAAGAACTCTGCTCTTAAAAATCTGAGCTAATCTCAGCTCTAACAATCTTTCATATGATATACAGTAAGGTAGAGAACACAGTGACTGACCAGAGGAAACTCTTTGTGAAGGATGATAATATATAAAGTCAAAATTACTGAAAATTAACTTATTTCCCTCATAAGCATACACTCACATATCAACATATTTCAAAATCTTCCCATATTTTAAAATATTATTTCAATGTACACATTACTTTTTCCAAAATACAGCTTTCTTAAGCTCAAAGTCTTTACTCATCATCCACATCAGTGATCTGCACACTTCTGGATCACAGACCCTTCCCTGTCAGCAGTGGTGGTGATGATGTTGGTGGCGATGGCAGCAGCGAGTAGTAATTAATAATATTAATAGCAGCCAACATTTACTAAGCTATATGCCAGAGACCTTGCTAAGCACTTCCCACATATCAACTCATTTAATTTCCATAACCACCCCATGAGGTCATTTTATTTTCCCATTTACAGAGGAAGAAGTAGAGGCACAGAAATTCAGTAACTTGCCCAAAATAACACAGCCAGCAAACAGGAGCACTAGATCTAGACGGAGACAAGCTGGCTCCAGAGTCTCCAGAGCCTGCTCTTACTGCTATGTGAAGTGGCCTCTTCGAGCACATTCTCCCAGCTTTTATGTACTTATTAGTTTACAAATTACATGTTACTCTATTAATGTACTATATATGTTATATATCATATGTAAAATGATTATTAAAAGGATGAGAAAAGAAATACCACGCTAACATATTCTTCCACCCGTGTTATGTCTTGCGCACTCCACTTTGAAGGAAGGCCACAGGCCTACAGTCGGAACCGCTTGGCTTCGCATCTGTGGTCTCTCATGTGCTGACCTACACCCACCCTGCCAATCACACATCCTGTCTCTCCCTGACACTCCTGAATCCGACACGCTAGTTTACTCACTGTCTCCTGTGTACACTTTCTGATGCCCTCAGGTATGCCTTGGCTCACACCGACTCCCTTGTCTCAACAACAGAAAACTAGTTTAAAGGTTTATCCCAAGACCCAGTGTTTCTCTGAAGCCTTCTCTAATCACCCCAACCCATCCTGGTGTTGCCTCTCAGGTGTGTAATCTCAGCCATTTGCCTGGCACATGTCACATGCAGCCATGTATTTCTGTGTAATTGTCTGCAGTGTTGATAGTTTATTTTCCACAACAGCTCATAAGCTTCCTGAGGGCAGAAAATATGTTATAAATTAACTTTTCTTTGTATCCTCCATGGCACCTGGCATAGTATGATTCACTTAATAACCTCTTAATAAATATTTGCTAAACAAAAGAATAAACATTCTCCAGGTGTACTCTAGGTCTCTAAGGCCCAGGTCCAGAGTTAAGGTAAAGGCCATCTTGGAAAGCAGAAGAGGTGATGCGATGCGTACTTTGCTCCTTGCCTAAGCTCTTCGGAACCACAGCAGACTGACCTGACTCACTGATTCTAGAGGAGAAGGACTTCAGTAATCCTCGAGTCCCCAGTAATCCTGGCACAAATAGCACTGGGACCTCACTTTAGAGAGCTCTGAAGTTCCTAAGTAACGGCATCCTTCCTGACCTTGTTCTATCCACTATTGCCCACTCTGTTGGCACTTCTCTATGGGCAAAGATAGTCTCAAAAATACACGTGGCATACCTGCTTATAGATGTCTGTAGCCAGCACAACTTCAGAAGAAAAGATGTCTACCTTTACTAAAAAAATTAAAAAATTTCTCATGTCTTTTGATGGAATTTGCTCAAACATTATCTTTTCAATGATGACTATTCTGACATTTCACTTAATACTGCCACCTGTCCTTCTCTCCTACCCATTCCTGATTCCCCTTACCCTACTCTACTTGTTTTTTTTGTCCACAGCAATTACCTTCTAACTACATAATTTACCTATTATATTTATTATAATAAGTTTCAGTAAGTTTTATTGTACTATCCTTTATTATTGTCTGTCTTCTCGCTGCTGGAATGCAAATGCACTGAGAGCAGTAGCGCCAAGAGCAAGAATCTGTCTCTTTTGTTCTCTGATGTGTTCCAAGTTCCCAGAACAGTGCTTGGCACATAGTGGGTGCTCAATCCACAGCTGTGGCATGAATGAATAAATAGATGATGTCAACTTCCATTTTACCCCACACCCTGAAGGCTCCAGAGAGAGTCACTCTCCTCTGAGAATATTCTGTTCCTCATCCAGAGAAGCAATTTAGTATAGCGGTTAGCTGCACAAGCTCAAAAGTTCTAACAATCCTAGGTTTGAATCCCAGCTCTGCTTTTTACTATTTGTCCTTGCATAACTTTAGTGAAATCTCATAACCGCTCACTCTCAGTTTTCTCATCAGTAGCATGGGAATAACACCCATGCTCCAGAGGTACTCAATAACTGGTACACATATACTCCAATACATACATACATACACATATGTATGTATATACAAACACATACTTGATAACTGAAAAAAATATATACATGTATTCTCTTTTCACCATTACTTCCCCCTACTCTAATCCTAAACAGTAATAAAAGCCTAAGGACACATAAACTAACAAAATCCTCAAATTCTACATGCCTCTGACTGATACTATGAGTTCAGAGCATTATAAAACAGCAGTACTACGTTGCCTGGGGAACAGTGACAGTGCACTCCAGTCGATGCTCTGGAACCCGGCATCTAAAAGCTGTCTCCCATACCCAGAGAAAGCTCCCTAAGTAACACATATCAAATGAAAGCTTTTGGATGTTTATAAGGAAGGGATTAATTCATCTTCAAAAGTAGCATTTTAATTAAAAATGACTTTTCTGGGCTTATATCCAGAAAGGAATATATTGCCAAAAGGTAAGATTTAACAAGGTTTAGTTCTTTCTTTAATTTTTGTTTTAAGAGCCCAGTGCTTCCCAATCCTTTTCACGTCAAGGCACACAGAAAATAATCTTTCTTTGGCACTCTGGGATAAAACAGATGCTGCTGCTCCCAGCTGCAGGTGACTGCCTACAGTCTCCAGCCCCCCAATAAATACCTTGGCCTATCTATAGTCACGCCATTGGAGAAACTCTGCTTAGTCCTTCTTGGAGTGGGGACCTTCTAGCAACTTGGGTTTTTCTACTTTTCAGACTAACACAAGTCCTCAAAAAGAGGGAATCAAGCCACTAGTGACAAGTGTGAGCATTTTCTTAAAATCATGACTCACTCTGGAAAAAAAAGCACACTGACCAGCAATTCATTTATAACTTATAACATCAGCATAGTTTCTTGTTCTTGATTTTGATTTTCCATTCTGAAATTGTATTTTCTGGGCATAAAATAAACAGCAATGAAGATAGGCCAACATCTTAGGTTGTGACATGGAATCTATCAAGTAATGTTCCCTTTCTAGAGAGCTTGAGCATTTTACTTTACGTTTCACAACTGCATACTTAAAGAAATATGAAAAAAACAAAAATTCTTAAAGCATAAGGCAGTATCTTATATGGTTACATTTTTAAAAGATGGAAATAATTTTTCTTTTAAATTATGTTTAATCACAAGTTTTGAAGCGTTAAGTAAAAAAATATATATCTTTTCTATAAATGTCTATTCATTCCCTTATTTTTCTAAGAAACTCCAATAGAGTTTACACTTAAGGTTATCTCTATCTGATTTTCCATTTGCTTCCACTGCGTCTGTCTGATGCACAGAGTGAAGAATGGTTGGTCCAATCTCTGCTTCTTGCACAGAGATTCCTTTATACAACTGGCTAGCCAAAGTGGCCTACCTTTACTTCTTCCCTGGTTTTCTGCTTTTCTTTCCACACAGGTAATACCAAGATCTGCCTCTATTTTAGTCCTCATGCTGTCCCTCTTATCCTAGCACTACTGTTCCCACCCACACAAAGATCCTGACTCTACAGCAAAAACAGCGCACACAGGGGTCCCAGACGAAAGTGGAAATGGTATCCATTTCCGAGTCTCCTTTTAGGCCTGATGCCCTGCATGGCTGCATTCTCTTTTGCCTCCTCTTCATATCTGTCACTCACATGCTCCCTGGTCCCAGAAGGCTCGCTTGGCTTCTAATCCACTGCTTCCCACACTGGCAGGTGAAAGCCTTAAAGGCAAACTCCTTATGTTAGTGTCTAGAACAGGAAAAGCAAGCCACAGTGTCTGCTGAGTTAAATTCTATCATGACCACTTTCTTATGGTCCCATCAGCTCCCAGACCTAGGATCCATAATTCCTATGGTTGCCCAAGTTTGAGAGTTTTGTCAAACCCTTAAAGATGACAGAAGGTACATTAACTGTAGACTTGGCTATAACCTAAGTCCCAACAGGGGAGATTCTTTGTTTCCAGGCTAGGAGCATTAAATGGAAGACTATAAAGAAATGATGACAGAGAGGCAAGTGGAGGGGGAGGGTACAGGAAATCTTTTACCAGGTGTAACTTCTCTGGGTTTCACTGACTTCCTCTGTCCACCTCTATAATATAGATGGATTTACTGTGTTTCCAATGTTGTAGTATATCAAATTAAATTTAGGAAGAGCAACTGAATGATAAAATTTATCTTTAGAAAGATTCTTGGTTTGGTTTCCCTAGCCATAAAAAGTTGTTATTCATATCAATTTTCAGAGAGGCAGCACATTCTAAAGAGAACAGGAACATAGGCTTTGGAGTTTAATATCTTATCTCTACCATTGACTACCTTTGTGATTTTAAGCAAGTAACTCTCTCAGGCTTACCTTAATTTCCTCATGAGAGAGAGAGAGACAGAGAGACAGAGACAGAGACACACAGAAACAACATGACACCTATCTTGCTAGCGTGTAGGGCTGCTAAGAGTGTTAATGAGATCACATATGCAATTCACGTGGAACGCAGGGGTTGCTCAAAATGTTAATTTTACTTCTTTTATGGAAAACTTCCCAAATGCGTGGGCCTAGGCTGACTGAAGTCCATCCCTGGCTCATATTTCATGTCAACAAAGTATGCAACACTGCTGCTCAGCTCTACAGCCAGAAAAGTGGGATCTTTTTGACTAAGAATTCTCAAAGCACAGAAATCAAGGCTCCAAGTTGCAGGGGTGAGGGAAATGAAAGAATTAAACAGAGTGTTTGACAGATTATGCTGGTAAAAACGGAGAAAATTTAATACCAGCATTAGACAAAAAGTGTAGATTACATTTGTACCAGCAAAGGGATGTTTGAAACTGGGGTGATTATTTGGACTGATTGAAGAAAAAAGGAATATCTTTGTCTAGAATATTCAGTTAAATGCAACAGCGGGGTTTTTGCTTTAACACAAGCCAGATTACCTCAACTGTCTATCTCACTTTATTGATATAAAAGAGCTTAATTAAAGAAAGAGCAGGGATCACTTTTTATTTGTTTATATCATCAAAAAAAATCCCAAAATAGACAGGAAATGAAAAAATTCGAAATTTAAACTCTTACTTCAAATGATATGCATTTCCTTTTGAAACACCAAAATGTAAGTACCTAAGAATCAGAATAAATCTTTCCTCCTGATTGTTGGCCAAATTCCTCCTCTATACAAGAGAACTTTCTGAACTCCAATATGATTTCTCAGGAGTGATAAGTAACCTAGTAATAATGTTAAGTCCCCAACATGAAGAATTTTGGCAACAAAAATAGAAGGTTAATTCTACTTAAAAGACAGGGCAGCCCTGCCAGTGTTGTTCACAAATGAGGTAATGTCCATGGCTCTTATCTATCCTTTATTAAGATTTAATGTCATTTACCTCTGGCTTTTATGAACATGCTGCATAATCTCACCTTTTCTAATGTGCATTACTTCCAACCATTTCAATGCTGCACATATGAACTTCTGGTTTTTAAAATGATTAAGAAATGAATCCCACATGTTCTTTCTTTTTTTGCATGTCCTATAATTTGAGTCTTTCTTCCATAGTCCCAGAAAATTCAGAATCAGCATATTTCTTGTTTTTAAGGTGTACTATAGAAATACTCTAAGGTTTGATATATTTATGCAAACATTTTCAAAGAAGTCAAAATGTATAATTCAAGAAAATGTTCTGTGAAAGAATTTGTTTTCTGATTACAAAATGATTTCCTGCTTTTGAAAAAAATAACAATTTTATATTTACTTAGCTGTCTCTAAAGGTCCCAAGGAGATTATCATTCCTTTCAATTCCTAACATCCCTTTTCCAGGTGCAGGTCTTTTACTGATTTCAAAGGTAGCTTTATGTGGAGAAGGAATCTATAAGCTGTAGAAAGGAAAGAGAAAATGAGGCCCCCCACAACTTAACCCCTTATTCTTTCCCCATAAAGAACCACAGGGTGAAACAGAACTATGACAGCACAGATGTGGCATTCGAATGGACATGACATAAAGACTTTTCACATGCCTTTGACTTCCTATGTTCAACTAGGGAAAATTACCTTGATGAAGGCAGGAATCTGCCTGATAAACAAGAACACAACATCTGACACCCACATTGCCGTGTTTTTTTTCAACAAATCTGTCACCTCACCGACACTTAGGAGCAAGAATAACAGTCAGAAAAACCCCAGAATTATAGAATTTTTACCTTTCCATCCATAGGATTTCACATTTTAGCTAGCAGAAAAAGTAAACTTGAGAATATTAAAAGCAGCCCAGAGACAGAATGAAAGACTATATTTTGTTGCTGGGCAGACTAGAGAAACCCAGATGGACCTGTCAGTGGTGTGTGTGGGGAACTAGGCGGGGAGGTCCATTTGTACAACTGCTACAAGAGCCCAATAAGCGACTCCAACCACACTACTCGGACAAATTTCAGCCAAGAGTGGATCTTCTACAAAGAAAATCTGATGGCTGACCCCGTTGACGATCTGGCCCTTCCTTCTAACTTAGCTGCAGTTTGCGCTGTGAAAAGCCTGTTCTGCATTACTCATTAATGCCAGCCTGTTCCTTCAAAGCAGCAGCAGAGTGTGACACAATCAAGAGGTCTAACATGAATGAGTGAGCAAATGATGATCTTTGGGCCTCGGTGGCCCATCTTTAAAGCCAAGATAATAACCCCTACCCCTCTCATCATCACAGGGATGTAGTGAGGACCCAAGGAGGATGAATGCTTAAGAGTTACAGTAAAGAAACCACCAAAGAACCATGATGTATGCAACACAGACCAAATGATCTCAAAGTGCAGTCTGGGACCCTTGCAGGTCTGTGCAATCTTCCCAGGAGGTACACAAGATCAAATTATTTTCAAAGTGACGCTAAGAAGTTAGTTTCCTCTTTCCCTCTCATTCTCTCACGAATGTACAATGTAGTTTGCCAGAGGCAACAAGGCACGTGATGATGTCATCATTCTGATGACTAATGCAATATGTGTCTGTGAGCTCTTTGTGTTTCAATATTTTCTCAGTTTTATTTTCTGATTAAATATCGACAGGCAAAAGCTCTTTGGACCCTCCATAACTTTTAAGGGTGTAAAGAGGTTCTGAGATTAGTTTGTGAACTGCCAACCTAGAGCCTGAGTCCCACCCAAACCTGCAGTTCCCAGACGGGCTGGGCTGCCTTCTTGCTCACCAGGAGCCCTTTTCAGTGCTGCTCACTCTGTATGGCAGACTCTCTCCTTCCCTTCGCTTGGCTAACTTCTTTCAGTCTCTGCTTAGATGTCACTTTCTCTGGGATGATTTCTGTGATTTTCCCCAGACAAGTCAGGTGGTCCTGCTATGTATCCCCCCAGCACTTGGCACACTACACTGGGACTGCCTATTTTCTAGCCTTTTTCTGTCCTTGGCTCCTTCAAGGCAAGGACTGACTTAATCACCGTTCTGACTATGATAGCAGTATGTAGCAGGCATTTAATAAATACTTGTCGAATATATAAAACCACCAAGGGGGTGGAGGGACAAGGAAGGAAGGAAAGACAATGGGATAGGTCTATCTTGCATTCTCACCTGAAGGGAAATTAGTTACTAAAAACATTAGTTTTCATCTTAGTACAGGCTCATTAAAATTATGATAATAATAAAATCTATTTATCTTGTTATATACTAGGTACTATTCTAAGTACTTCATATATATTAATTCATTTAGTCTTCACAAAATCCCTATGAGCTACTATTATCCTCATTTCAAAAATGAAGGCACAGATAAACAGGTAGTGAGGGGTTAATCTGACATTCATACCCAGGCAGTCTGGCTTCAGAGTCCCACTGCCATGGGACTACTCTATGCACTGCCAAGTCAGCAGTGTAGACCTCAGGCTTAATACATATTGGGATCTCAAGACCATCTCTCAACTCTGCTCATAAACCAGGACCATGACCAGACATTTAAATTCCATCCCTGTGTGAGTGACTACAGCAGTCACGTGAACAGAAGATCTCACCAATACTACCTTTTCCCAAGTTGGGCTTTAAGTAGGGCAATTTCAATAAGAGGTCTATTTCTCATTTACTTGTTATACTTGAGTCTTTTCTAGAGAAATGTTAGGTTAAAAACAATAACTTGTATATTTATTCAAAATAAGAAGCTTTTTCAGTAGCATAGAGAAAATAGGGCAGAAAGGTTTGATTTCTAGATACTATGGAAAACTCTCCCTGATACATGTAACCTGTGCCTCGTGGGCTAACCTCTCTCTCAAGGAATGCTCAGTTTCACACTGAACAAGGAGCCCAGAATGTTCTATAGGCATACTTGATGGGAAAGACAAAACTTTAGCTGGCTCAGAGAGTTAAGTCCAAATGGGAAAGTATGTTGTAGAAAGCACGGGATTAAATGCAAACGATAATCTGACAGAATCACAGTTAACACTGTATTCATGCTTGGGACGAAAAAGGCACACCTAGGAGACACTTGATCATTTAGCAGTAGAAAAACGTTCTACAGATATATTTACAAGCCTGTGTATCCAATCTTCACCTAGTAATAGGACATGAGAAACCAAAGTTCATCGTATGGTGTCTGACAGAAGTCACACAAAGTAACTTTACTTACTTGGAGAAGTGTCCCATGAATATGGTTTTGTCGGAAACACTGGTCAGTGCAGTTGGGAAGTGTGGCCAACAGAGTTTGGATGGTTTCAGGAATGTGGTCTACCATAACAAATGGAACCAAGGCACGAGCTGCCATTTCACGGGAGCGGTAGACAGGTGAGCGACCACATCTGGGAAAAAAATAAAAACACAAGATCATTCAATACTCATCTCCACATTTGTGTAATGTTCTATCTAGCTTGGGCTGGAATATCCAAGGGCAGGAGAATAGGAGCTGCTCCTTACTCCAAATGATGTTTTTTATATTAATACTTTCCTTATTCTAAATTATGTTTTTTGTATTTGCATTAGTTCTATAGGTGACTTTGCTTCAGTTAAAAACATCATTAGGGCCAGGCATGGTGGCTCAAGCCTATAATCCCAGCACTTTGGGAGGCTGAGGCAGGAGGATCGTTTGAGACCAGCCTGGGCAACATAATGAGACCTCATCTCTACAAAAGAAATTTTAAAAAAATTAGCCAGGTATGGTAGCATGCACCTGCAGTCCCAGCTAC
>CAUYSK010007651.1:0-17683 GCA_963575035.1 Avahi laniger | reverse complement strand
GCTATGCCAAAGGAGGGGTTGAGTCGCCTGGCGGAGGGTCTGGTTATGTCGCCTGGGATCAAAGCTCTACACAAAACATTAAAAAAAAAAAAAGAAAGAAAAAAGCGGCTCCTTTACTCTGCCTAGTGGCAGAGGCCGTCCCTTTAGCACAGTGTCTTAGGGCGGAGGTGGAGTCGCTGGCAGAGGCGGATCAGTGTTCTACACGCCGTCTCTCCAGCGATTGAATGGAACAGGGCCGCTGGAGACTGCCTGGAAACTCAGCAGAAGTGTTGCTGTTTCCCCCTTTTCCGCCCTAACAGAGGCGGGGGCTTGATTCGCGGTTGGGACAGACTGTCCGCCGATTCGGGGGAAAAAGGAAAAAAAAAAAGGCAGCTGTGCGTGCTACTCTCTTCGTGGGGCTTGACCAGCTCTGCCGCAGCGCCAGCTGCTGTGACTCAGGCTGGTGCCCACGCAACAAATCCCCACGGTCGCAGGCTCTGGGTTCCCTGAATTGCGGCTGCCCACCCTCTGCTAGTCAGCACTGAAGCTCCCAGAGCTGCCGCGGTGGCCGCGGTCCTCCGAGGGAGGATTCTATGCTGTGTCCCTCCCAGCGCCCATTGAACTTTCAGTGGTTTCCGCGGAAAGAGCCTCTTTTATGGAGTTCCCCTCCCGCCATCTAGTCCTGGCGGTCTCCCATGGCGAGAAGCTGCCTCCAAACTCTCCCCTGTGGGCTCCGTGGGGTCCGATCCACGGAGCGCCCGCTCCGAACAGCCCCTCCCCTCCGCTGCTGCCCCGGTGCCGCGCTCCGGCGCGTTCACAATGGACCCTGCTCCTGTCTCGGCTCCCCACCGCTCGGCAGTCTGTGCTACCGCTTTGCTCCGACTTCTGGCACTTCTCTGCCTGCGTGGGAGTGGGGCTTGGTGAAGGAAAAGTCGTCTTCCTGTGAGTCAGATCTCTCTGCCCGGGCCAGCCCGCCGCGGGTGCGGCTGACCGCCCTGAACTTCCCTTTGTCCCACTCTCTCCGGGTGTTTTTACAGTTCTGCTTACTTTATCTGCCGCGCGCTGCTTGTCCCTCCCTGCTTCTTTGCAGATTCGCAAAGCCGATCCTGTGGGAGAGCGCCTCACTCGCGTGTGGGTGTCCGTGTTCTTCACTTCCCACTGTGGGAGCAGAGAGCCAGGAGGTCACCCCTAATCCGCCACTTTTCTCTCCTCCTGCTATTCTTTTTTGAAATTTCTCCTATTGCTTATCTAAACTATTTGTACGAGTTTGTTTTTATGTTCTGTTTGTTTGAATTAAAAGAGAAAGCACAATAGTTTCTGTAAATTGTTATTACAGTACAGGGGTATTATTATTACAATATTATTGTCGGGTTGGTAATTTTGTCTGTGTTCTCAGTTCTTGGTGTGCTTTTAGCCGAAGAATTGCCAGACACACCAAAAGCAAGGTGAGCACAAAAATAAAGGTTATCGAAAAAGAACTATCACAGAGCAAGAGCAAGATACATTCTCCAGAGTTGAAGAATAGACCCCTTGTGATAACAAAAAGGTCTTAGTTATGGTCTGGGGTCTTGTTTTATAGTGTCTGGATTGGGCCCTCCTCATGGTTCGGATGTCACCATTGAACTACTTTGATGACAGTTGGGAATTACATAACCTGAGTCTTATCACACATGCAGATCTTCCCATGAGCCTCTCTGAAAGCCCATTTGGGGGGTGAACTGCAATGTAGATTTAAGCTAATGACATGATAATTAGCCTTAGGTTGTTCTAGGTCACCTTTCAGACCCTATTGTACCTGTACTGCTTGGCTGGTAGACTGAGGAATTCTCCGCATTCTTTTGCATTTGGCACGTTAAGATCTGATTGGTAGATTAGTAGGGCATTCCCTCCTCCCCCAGATGTGGCAATATCTCCTCCGCTTTTGTCCCCAGGAGCAGCTGGAGCTCCCTTGCTTTCTACCCAACATAACACTGTATTATTATTATCATATATGAGTCATTATGGTATATTATTATTTATCATATATACACAGTTCATCAAGGATCCAAGTTACATACAAACCTGACCTAAAAACTTAAAATTTCTCAGGAACATATTTTGTCCATAACCTGGGGACTGTCTCAACTTAACACAGGGCCTGTCAATGAGTTATAATGGATAAAAAAAAACAACTTGATATTTAATGTACAATTTCAGGTTTGTGTTTATTTTTCCTATGGAAAGGTCAAGAACTTCATCAAATGCTCAGTTGTGTCTGTGATCAAAACCAAAAAGAAAAAAGGTAAAAACAAATGCTTTAAGTTATATTTAAGTGTGCTTAGCCCCCAAAATAGTACTAAAATTGATCAATGACATATTGGTGCAAGTTAGAAGAGATAATGAATAGCAGATACATAGGAATTTATCATTAAAAATGGAAAATGCAAATGCCTGTGTAGTATTTCAAAATAAATGCCATTTTGCTTCCAATAAAAATATACTGGATATCTGGAAGAGTTGAAGCACTCCCAGGATACAACGAGTGCTAGTAATCAAGTCATCTGGAACCATTTCTCAGATCAGTTCCTGATGTTATGTACTGATGCTGATAATTATTTCATAGGAACCAACACCATAAAACAATCATGAAGAGGACTATGGATACATAGTTGCTGATATAAGTTCAACTTAAAATTTTAATTTATTAAATTGGCCCCAATTTCTTCATCATAGTCAAATATAACTTTACTTTGCATTATTATACATTTTTATTTTTTATTTTCTATTTTATAGGGGTTAAAATTGGGGATAATTGGGAATAAGAGAGAGGAGTTCCTTTTAATTGTTAAGAATAAAAAAAATATGGGGAGCTAAATTTAAAAAAAAATTCAAGAGAAAACTTTAGATCAGTTTCTCATATTAATAAAAACTTAAAACTTAAAATAAAAGTGATTTCCATGTTAAGAATACCTCATTACACTCAATCCAAGTTTAACCTAGGGATATGAAGATGATCTAACAAAAAATTATTAATTTTTATATCATGTTGATTAAAATCATAAAAGCATTTGAATATATATAGAACTGACATTTGATAAAATTCAACAACCGTTCCTGATAAAAATATATAAATAAGAATGAAAATCTTCTTTAGGTAGTAAAAACAACTTATTTTAAACCAAGAGCTTTTATTATATTCACTGCTAAAATCCCAGAGTAATTTTATCTATATGAGCCAAATAAGATCCTCTCTAACACTTTGCTATTCATATGGTATTGGCTGTTCTGGTTCAGATAATCAAGTATTGAAAAAGAAATAAAAGATGTAAGTTCTAGAGAGGCAGAGGCAAAAGAGCTACTGTGACAAGTCATATGGTTGGCTTTTCCTTAGATTTTTTTATTTGCCCATAATATTTTTAATTGACAATGCTTCTTACACTTTGAAAAATTTTATATGTAACTGGTTTTTTAATGATGACCATGTTTTTAAAGTAAAATTATGAAAGAGGGATCTGTAAAAAATAAGGCTTTTTTGTTGTATCCTGTTGTTATTTTGTCAAATACAGATTCACAAACTGTCAAATTTATACCCAGACCAATGCTGTGTCATTGACTTTTTATTTTAAAATAAAGAAACTCTAAAATACATTGTTGGATAAGTTTGTAATTGCCAATATTTTAGAAAGTCTGTTTTTTAATTCTGAAATTAGGTCTATTATACAGTTTTCATTAAACTGTGTTTGATTATTTAAATGATAGTGAATAGATATGAAAATTTTAATTTCGTTTTCATATCTACACCTTACAAAGAGAAATAGATACATAGATAATATGTGTGCATAAATTATCACACTCATACGTGTGCGTGTGTGTGTGCCATTTATCAATTCTTCACTTTTTCCCTACACTCAATTGCTTTATTAAAAGTCTGGCAAATACAGGGTAACTATCCCAGCTAGCTTTTACAGCTGGTATTCATGGGCCAGAAAGGTCAGCCTAACTAAAAGGCCAAACAATTTGTTGTGAATTCTGTTTAATAAAGCAACAAAAATAACACAAGCCGTAATCTTTCACTGACTTAAAAAGGCAAGGCAGTGCTATGAAAAGAATCCCGCGTTATTAATTTATCACATGTGACTCGGAGTTGTGTTGACTGAACGCTGCACCAAAGTATCACAGCATCCACAACTAAATGAACACGCTGCTTTAAGCAGCTGAATGCCAGGGGCTAGGAGATCCTAACAGGATAACTTTCAGGATCAAAAGAAGGTTTCATGTAGAAAACTTGGAACAAATATATTATCCTAAAGCCGTCTACAAACAAAAAGCAATTAATGCATGACACTAATCAAATACTAACAGTGAATGCATTATTATTTCTACACATCTTTTGAAGATCTAATTCTTTAACTGGTACAGTTAATAAAAGCAGTAATTCCATTGATTGAATATTCTTTCTAAATAATAATTATATAATAAAATAGGCCTCTTTTTCCCTATTGATAAATGCCTGGGTTCTTTTTTTAGTAGACATTTTATAAGTACAGTTTACTTCAACGTAAGCTGCCACTAAACAAAAAAGATGAATTAAAAAGACTAAAAGAAATACATATGGAGACCTTTGCCAAATGACATCTAATTGAATAAGTACAAATACATAAAAAGTTTTATGACCAAGAAGTTAAAAATTATCATTTAATTATGGTAAATTGAAAGTGTTAGGGCAAGATCAAATAAAATAAAGCCAAGGTGTAAAACCAAGGAGTGGGAATGGAGATTATTAATTGGTGTCATTGAATAGATTCTCCTGGTAAGTGTTAATGTGGTGTTGATTGTATCGTAAAAATGTAAATCCAGCTATAGTCTTAGTTGCCTGCCTCTAGAAAACAGAAACTATTAAATAGTAATGGGAAACATTGCCAGGAGTCCATCAACTTAGCTAACTTTCAAAATTGAACATCATGTGAATAGAGTGAATGTCTGTTGAAAACTAAATTTTTAACCTAAACCAATTATTTTATATTTACCATCTTGAATTACAAATGCTGGCTCTTAGTGATGTAAACTTAAATTGTAAACAATGTCTTCATCTGAGAAATCTGTTAAGAAGTTGATTATGTTATTAGCGTTCACAGATGAACTCATTTATCTGGCTCAGTGCAGAAGAAATGGTGAGAAAACCATGCAAGGTTTCTTCTAACTTCTATAATTCTATATATGGGCATAACTTCTATCTACTGGTGATTCTTATCTTACATACCAAGGCGAAGATGTCTCAGATTTGGATGAAATGTAAATTCATCGAAAATAAAGGATTTTTTCCTTAATTTTAATGCTGAAAGAATTTAGTAATATGTACACAAACTTTAAAAAGAAATGCTGACAAAATCTTTCAATACAGCAAAAGTAATGACACTTCTAAATTATTTACAAGCACACACACATATCTGGCAATATTAAAATTATTAGGAACTCAGGGGGAAGGCCAGCTGAGTTGACATTGAACATAGAAAGGTAAATGATTGGAACTTTAATTACTTTGATCCGTCATGCCTTGTAGCTATGTGTCAGCCTAAGTCAACACAACTGACATGGAACAAAGGCCATGGCTGTCTTAACATTGTAACACATTTCTAATGGTTGATTAACAAATGTATTGAATTGAATGTGTGCTGGGAGCTGAAAATAAAACTTTATAGAAATATAAGGCCTATATAAGTTTTATGTATTTATTATATCTGTACCTATCTGTATTAATATGAAATATAGATATATAAATAGATAAATTTAGAGTAATGTAAATCTGACATGTATACTTATGCCAAATATATATTTATTGGGGCAGGGGCAAGAGACACAGAGAGAGAAACAGAGACAGAGAAAGAGAGAGTGAAAGAGAAAGGTAGAAATCTCTATTTAAAATTGGTATAGTTAAATGAATAAAATAATGATATTTTAACACCAAGCCATAAAACTGGCTTTTTAGTTCATTTACTAAATAATTAAAAAATGATATATGTAGGACTGAAACAACTAGCTAGTTGACTGTTTTCATATGATTGTTTTCTTCAGTGGTTTAATACAATATACATAATTTGATATGAAGGTGGTAGAGAAAATGAAATGAAAAATGCTATTATTATTTTGCTTCTCTCTATTTCTGCAAACTGCAAAAATTCCTTTAATATTTGTAGACATTTTTAAGAAGAAAGAATGAAAGAGAAGAAAACTCACCTTCCCTCCTAATAGTATGTAGAGTTTTACACTATAAATCAATTTCCAACAATGCTTTGAAGTTTTCAAATTTTAGAGATTTGCCATTTTGTGATTTTACAGAAAAGAGCATAACTAAAAATCTACTTAACTTTGTATATTAGAAGCTATAACCAGAGGCCTGTTCATTCTAGGCAACTCTCTGGGTTAAAGACTGGAACTTCTTATCAATATGAGCTACTTTTCTCAAAGTTATAGCATGTCATCAAAGATTTATAGGTGGTAATTCTAAAAATAGAAAAAAATGAATATTAAGTATAATTTAGACATAGTCATTGTTCTTTGTGATTGCATATTTTAGTATTTTAGTTACAAACATGGATTGCTTTTTGTTTTATTCTTTAAGTATAAAATACCCTCCCATGAAACTTTTTCTACATGAATTCTCTAATTTGGTCCTTATTTCATAGGTATTAGAACTGGAGTTTCCCACATTTTCTAACCTTATTAAGTTATTTTTTCTTTTTGTATCAAAAGAAAATAACTCAAGTCCCCTCTTGAAATAGCACAATAAATCCAGTAGCTTCCTAAAGTAATTCCTAGAATCTCTAGGGAACGCAGACATCTCCTGATGTTTCTTTTCATCTCAGCTGTAAACTATCCCTCTCAGGCAATGTCCGGTGGCTTCGTCTTTGCTCCCCCATGCCACTTCAAATGTCTGCATTGAGTGTTATTCCGGAGAGCAATACTATAGTTCCTTCAGGGAATATCATTAGGAAATTGAAATGAAAATAATGAAATACTGAAAATTGTCCAGCCGAGTTCCCTTTCCCTACATTTCATTGTGGTTTTTTCCCCCTAACATTGGGGAGGTCCTCGTCAGCTATTTCCCTATTTCCCCCTTGTCTTGCTATTCTTTTTCTTCCATGAGGCCCTCCATTCTCACTTCCTCTCTTCCGCCTGTCTCCTTCCTTAGATTTCTTTCCACAGGAAGCTGAAGATTCCTTCGTAATATGCAAACAGTCCCTCTGATGAGATGCCCATTCATACTATTCAACTGGCATAATCTTTCACACTATAATGAAAATACTTATCAATCTCTTTTAATGAACTGGCATTTTTACTACTCAACAAATATTTGGGCCTGCTGCCAAACAAAGTGAAGGTACTTGGCTTACATATTCATCACTAAGAGGGTTTATCGTAATGATTCATTCCAAAGTACGAGAGTCTGACGCAAAGACAAATTCTAGCTTTCTGCCTTAGAATCACAGGAAGTAATGTGTAGGCAGCCTAAATGTAGCTCATTTTTTTCCCCTCAAATCTTCTACTTATCAATGTTAAACAAATACTGAGGTACCTGAACACTTAAAATAATTAAATCAATTAGAATTAGATATCACCTTTCTTCCATTATTTTAGTTTACAATTAAAAATTAATTATAAGGGAATTCTACTCCCAGTTGTGATGAGCAGCTTATATGAAATATATATATAAAAAAAAAGCCTTGCCAAGAACAATTAGAAAAACTGGGCAAAATACAGAACAAATAAAAAAAAAACCAGTTCTTTGGAGTAATTGGACAATAGGGGCCAATATTCAAGTAAGATTGAGAAATGGCAGAAACTGGAAGACGATGGAATGACATCTCTAAAGTATTAAAATAATAATAAAACAACAATAAATGACAATCTAAAATTCTACCTTTAGCAAAAATATTCTACAAAAAATAAGGCAAAATAAAGATGTGTTCAAACACATGAAAACATTCTTTGCATTTCATTCTTTGGAGCTCATGCAGGTGGAGTCTCAAAAGGGAGTTCTTTAGGCAAAAGAAAAATGATTCCAGATAGAGATACTAATACGCAACAGAAAGTAAAGAGCAATAGAAATGGTAAACATGGATAAATCCACATAAATAGTGATTGTACAAAGCAATAACAAGCTTCTCTAGTTTTTGACAATAGATATGTATTTAGATATATGACAATAATAGCATAGAAGACATTAGGCAAATGGAGTCAAAGCAGTCCAATGTGCTTGCATTTTCTGGGATTTGGTAAAAGTTCTAATTGGTAGCAGATTCCGATGCATCAAATATGAATATTGTAAACTGCATCTGAACTCTGTGACAGTCGTTTTCAAAGTGTAATCCGTAAACCTCTGGAAATCCTTGAGAACCTTCTAGAGGTCCACAAAATCAAAACTATTTTCCTAATTGGAAGACATTATTTATCATTTTCACTGGATTGACACTCTGTGCAAAAGTAATGGTGAATGGAACTGCTGTCATTTTGGCCCGAATCGAGTCAGGGACGCTAAATGTTATCAGTAGTCATTGTATTCTCAAACAGTTAAAGGAAAACAAAAGTTTCACTTAAGAATGTCTTTGAGTACATACACACATAATGAGTGCGATGCGCATTGTCTGGGGAATGGACACACCTGAAGCTCTGACTTGGGGGGAGTGAAGGGCAAGTGCAATATACGTAACCTAAACACTCGTACTCCCATAATATGCTGAAATAAAAAAAAAGAAAGGAATGTCTTTGAGTAAACATCATTACTGTCGTGTGTGTGGAAATGGGGAGCCTGCATAGAGCCATTCTCTTGCACATAACCATATAATGGTTATCTTAAGGAAAAGTACATATACGATTATTTGATTGCCAGCTGACCTAGCTGCTTTTTTCATGAAGCATTATTTTTACTTAAAGCAATGACCAACAGGAAAATATGAAAATTCAAACCAGGTGTTTGGTAGAGAATTCTTAAGAATAAAACAACTAAGCCGATCTCTGCAAGAAAAACAGTTAACAGTGTTTGTTGCTAATCATAAAGTTTGAACTCTCAAGAAAAAATTAGAATTATTGAAATTTGTATCTACTACCATGAGATTTATAGCTCCTCAATACTTAAAACAACTGTCTGGTGAGATTGGTGAAGATAATTACAAATACGTTTTTTTATGAAATGCATCAACATTCAAAAGATATATATAACTCAGTAAACCAATATTTTACAAAATACTAATGTATTTTATTAAAACACGCAATGGTAAAAGTAATGCTTTCAAAGTGCAGATAGACTAATGCGTTTAATGCAACAGTATATGCAAAATATATTGGTATGGTTTCAATTTCGACATTACAACCAACCTCCAAGAAACTACCGTTTGTTGAGATTTGTTCTGGTATCAAACAAACAATATCTACAATTATTTAAGAAGATCATTAATAAACTCTTTTCTTTTCCAATTACATGTCTCTGTGAAACCAGATTTTATTTATACACTTTAATAAAAAATTTAAAAGTATCTATGAATGGAGAAGCAGATATAAAAATTCAGCTGTCTTTCTTAAAATTAAATGGTATAGAGATTTGTAAAACTGCAAAAGTATGCCAATTCACTGAATTTTTTCTAATGAAAATGTTTCTCATCAAATATTATTTATGTTAATATGCAATGAATTTTCATTATTTTAAGTGAATTAATGATGATGTGTTTTTATGTTTTCTCAGTTTTAATTTCTAACGTGCAATCATGTATAGCTGTAACCCATATAAAGAAAAGTTCTTTGGGTATCACAAGAATTTTAAGAGTGTAACAAGATCTTGAGAATAAAATGCTTGAAAATCAATCACAAAAAGCATAATAAAAAAATCCATAACTGACAAGTTAGGAAAGAATAGAAACTTGAAAAAAATAGCTTTATCAGTGCAATGAAGGCAAGGATTTAAAAAATAGAAAATTGAAGAGACAGGGGAAAATAGAAACAAAGAAAAATGTGGTAGATTTTAACTTGAATCTATTAGCAATTATATTAAATATGAATGTACTTAGTTTTCCAATTTTAAAGAAAAAGATTATTAGACTGGATTAAAATATAATCCAGGTATATCCTATTTTATAAAAGATATTTTTACAAACAGTGCTCACTGTAGCAGCACATACACTAAAATTATTAATATAAACATAAAAAGTGAAAGTAAATTATGAAAACTATATACCATTAAAATAAATGTAAATTAGTGTAGCTATATTATAAGACGTAAACTTTACAGCAAGAAGCATTACTATAGGGAAAAAGGAACATTGCATAATGATAAAAGAATTAATACACTAAAAGATATAGCTGCTCTAAGTTGGTATGTATCTAATGACCCGTGGCCTCAAAATATATAAATCAAAAACTAACAGGAGTTAAAAAATACATAGAAAAGTTCAGAATTATAACAAGATATTTACAAACTTCTCTTGGTAAATGATAGAATAAACAGACAAAAAACATAATGACAGAAAAATCAGAGGTAATATGGAAGAATTAAACAGCATAATTGACAAATATGACCTATATTCTAGCAACAAATAATGAGAAGATTACATTTAAAAGCACTATTTACAATAACTCCAAAATATCTAACTCAAAGGAAGAAATGAAAAATATATAAAAACTCTACAGAGAAAATTATAAAATATTACTATTTACAGAAATCTAAATAAAAGGATATATGATATCCATGTATCAAAAGACTTAATATTTAAACATGTCAATTTTCTCCAAATATATCTGTTTAAAACTGAAAACTGATCTAAAATCTATGTGGAAATACAAAAGGCCAAAAATAACCAAGAAAATCTTTAAGAAAAAGAACAAAGCTGGGAGACTCTTACCACCCTGTAACAATTTCTATTTTAAAGGTACAATAATTAATATAGTGTGGTGTTGGTACAAGAATAGAATAGACAAATAGTGTTGGTTCAATTGGATATTCATATAGAAAAATAACTTACCTTAACTCTTATCTGACATCATACACAAAAATAAAATCCATGTAAAATGTAGATGTATGAAAATGAAAACAATGAAGAGTCCCAGATATAACATAGGACAACATATTCATAACCTTGAGAAGGCAAACATTTCTTAAACTAGACTCCCAAAGCAATAACCATATAGAAAAATACTGATAAGTAGTTCAATAAATATAATAATTTCTCTTTATAAAAGAACACCGGTAAGAAAGTGAACAGGCAAACTTAAGTAGCATGAAGTATTTTCAAAAGAGGTATCTGAAAAGGGATTGCCATATCCAGTTTATAAAAAGAGCATCTACAAATTGATAACGAAAAGACAGACATCGCCCTACAAAAATACACAAAAGTCTTAAGATGTTCTCAAGAGAAATATAAATTATAATATACCTATGAAAAGTTGCTCAGATCATTATTCATCAGGGAAATACAAATGAATGCCACAAAGAGAAGACATGCTATACCTTTAAGTATTTCTGAAACGAAAAAAAGTAATAATAATACCAAATGTCGGTGAAGTGGAAGAGCAACTGGAACATCCTCGACTTGTAGGAATGCAAATTGCACAACTGCTTTTGAAAGCAATTTTATAGTATACATTTCCTATACTCCCAATTATATATCCAAGAAAAATTTGCATAAATGTGGCCAAAACACATGGCAAACATAGAAATCTTATTTTTAATTGCCCTAAACTCTAAAAAAATAAATATCCATTGGTGGAATATTTATACAACATGAAGTTTATGCTTATACTACTTTAATTACATGGGTGACTCCTTCAAACTAATATAGACTAAAAGTATCCAAGAACAAAGAGCACATGCTGTATGATTCCGTGTATTTAAAGTTCAAAACTGATGAAACTATATTGTTAAAAATCAAAATAGCAGTTAGTTTGTAGGGGTGGTTACTGATTCATATATTATCCTTGACACAGGAAATGGTCTATTTCATGCTCTGGATGATGTTTAAACAGATATGTTTGCTTTGTAAATATTCATCAAGTTATATAATTACAATTTGTCACTTTTGTTTATGTCGTATATATGTCACTCTTCAATATTAAATGTACCTTATAAAAATTGAGAATACTTTAATCAAATACTGATTCAGTGATGTGTACCTGAGAAAAAGTTTTCATCAATATGTTCTCTTCTTCAGAGTCTGGGCCTCACACCGCTTGCAGCTTCTGCTTTTTTGGGGCTTGGAAGTGTCACCACTGCCATGTAAATATGCCTAAATTAGCCTGGTGGAGGAAGAGAGACTACGTGGAAGAGAAACGGGGCACCTTAGCTGACAGCAGCTAGTCCTCAGCATACTGCAAACATGTGAGCAACATGAAAAATTCATACCCTGGTGAACATAGTCTTCCTTTGCCTTTACTTTGGATTCCATAAATCATTGAACCCAAATACTCACTGGCATTTAAATATATAAACAAATCATGTTATATGCATACAATAGAATATGATCAACAATAAAAAGTAATAAACTACTGATACCTGCCATAGCATGGCTGAATCTCAAAATAATTATGACGAGTGAAAGAAGTTAGGAGGAAAAAACAAAAAAAAGTATTACACACTCATTTGAATTTAAATAAGATTTCATTTATACAGAATTCTAGAAATGGAAAGTAATTTATAGTGATATAGCAGGTCAGTGGGCGAAGGGGAAGGGGCGGGAAGGAGGGGTGAGAGGCACAGGGAAGTGTTTGAGGGTAATGGATATATTTGTTATTAATATCTTGATTGTGGTGATGTTTTTGCCAGTATATGCACATATTAAGATTTATCAAATTATATGCTACATGTTGTATGTTAATCTTTCCTCAATAAAGCTGTTTTAAACATAGAAAACATATGAATGAGTAGGAATATTTTAGATGGAGACAGCTCTGTTATTTTTCAGACCCTGTGTTTTCATACTCATTAAGAGTTCAAAGAACGCATTTACTTCCTTTATCCTTTGGCATTCACGAAACACTGAGAGATGGGGATCATTACTCCCACTTTATAGGAAGAAACATATTTAGATAGACCAAGAAACTTTATGAAAGTCAATCAGTTATTAAGATCAGATCTGTGGCTAGAATTTTGTTCATTTCTATCCATAAGCCATTTGCTGCGAGCTTACCATGTGACGAGCATTATTTCTAAAACTGAAAATAATAAATAGATCAAAGTAGACCTTCTCCATTATGGACCCTCCTTTCCTATGGTTGGGGAATTGTTGCTGTTTGGGGAAACAAGGCAAAATTAAACAAGTCTGGGCAGCGCTGTCACCCGCATTTTCCAAAACAGCTAGATGCTTCAGTGTTATAGACTAAGATGAACTGGGACTAAAGATTTTTGGTATAATTCTTTCTGGAAATGATTCTCCTGGACAATCTCCAGCCTCCTGCGCTATTTAACTTCTCACCCTGATGAAACTCATTGGCACGGAGAAAAGACATTCTCGAAGGACTTCTCTTCTGGTCAGAGGTCATTGATGTGGAAAGTGTTTTTCTTTTTTTGTTTATCTTTGTTTTTCACTTAATTCCTTTTCCTCTTCTTTTATGAACTCAAAAATTCTATCTGAAAACAGATTATGGAAAGATTCTAGCATCTAGGTGGGAGGCAGGTGGTCAGCAGACAGCCCACTGCCCATCACTGATTTATACTGACTACACAGCAGTTATGTATTTGCCCACTTTCACAGAATTGTCTAGTTAATTTGGTTTTATATGTTTAGGGAATTGTTTGAATCAATTTATTATTTTTGTATGATTGATTAATTAATCCACTAATATTTATTTAGTGCCTGCCAACCATCATCAAGACAGAACCCTTGCCTTTACTCAATTTTAAATGCATTTATGTACATGTTATTTTTTCATGGCATTATCAGGATAAAAAAGGAATTTTCTAAAATAAGTATGATTATATATGGAGGCTTAAAATGGGGAAAGACATCTAAACAGAATTCAAAAAGCAAATTATAATTTTTTTTTAGCAGATGGGTTTGACCAACATGTAACTGCTGTGTAGTCAGCTCTTAAGCTAACATTTTGTAGGACGTAGTTTCCATCGGAGCAATGAAACAGCAGTTTTCTTCATGTATACTTATATCACGAAGAATTTCCACTTTGGTCAACATACAGGAAATGTTACCGGAGAAATTTGGAATCTATTTTGAATTTCTACATATTTTTCATTCTGAAGATATAATGGTCTGCAAATTGAATAATAAATATGAAATTATTGAAGCCAATGAAAAATGGCAAGATAGAGTTTATAAAGACATTTTAACAAGAAAAAAATCCGTGTAAGAATGGTGCAAATTGTCATGGAGAAAAGAGTTTGGGAGGCAGGAGAAAGAAATGGGAGCTCCCTTAGGTGGATGCTGTGCTGTTAATTCAGGGCATCACCAGGGAAATAACTTTAATGACCACTGCCTGTGTTACTTCTATTTGGGCTCTTTCTTCCTACTATGCTATTTCTAGGTTGCAGGATTTTCAAAGCCATATTTTCAAGCATCACAGGATTCATAAAGCCAACATATGTACCCCCCAAGTGAAAATGTTTTCGAAACATCTGTTGCTACATTTTCTTAGTTTGATTTTTATTTTTCTTGTAGAAAATTACATTTTAGATATCTCTATTTCAACTGAGGTTGTAGTATAAAGGCCTGGAAATTCGAATCAAATGATAATAAATTTACTTTTTAAACAGAGTCATTAGTAATGTGGTAAATCTATATTACTATTTTGATAGACATATATACCTAGAGAATTTAATGCAACTTGTAGAGGGCTAAGTAATCACAATAGTGGGAAAAGTGTAACTTATGTGTTGTCTTGAACCAGAACCAGAAGACGTATGCTGAGAAGGAATACCTTTTCTGCCCTTTGCACAAGTAATTAGTTATCCACACATTAGAAAAAAATGCAACAATTCATCAAAAAGAATTTGAGTGATCTATTTGAAAATTATATTATTTTCTAAGTGCCAAAGGTATCTAAAGTGAACTTAAGGTAAAGAACACACTTGGAGAATCACATATAATATTATTTATCTGTTTTGCAATATTATTAATCTAGAGAGTAATATCTGCTTAGCTAAGGGTGATGATCCAGACTTGAAGCTATTTGGTAGCAAAGGGAGATGAATAAGCTGGGGATTTCAGACAACCATAAACTTTTGAAAGCAATTAACAGTATATAAGGAATATCCCAAACTGAGAGTTTCATTCTTGAAAAGAGGTTGAACTGATTAGGTAGGAAGGTTAAAACTGGAGAAGCATTGCCTACGATTAATGTAAGATATTTCAAGAAAGACATTGCAAGCCATTCATAAAAATAAGCTACTTAAAAACAAAGATATATTCTGAGGAACTATTTTTTAAAAAAGATAAAAACAGAACAGTTAGAAGATGAAAGTTAGATAAATTAATTGAAGAGAATTTTAGAGAAATGAAGCAGTTCAGAAACATGCCAAAAGGACCTCGCTAAATAAATAAATACACAGTAATCCTAAGTCATTAGTATACTTCAGTTCAATAAAATTAAATCAATTTTAAGTTTCATAATAGAGAAATAAAAAATTAGCTTTGAATATATGATATCATTTAAAATGTATTAACACCTCTGCTAAATATCATTTTTCATAAAAGGTTTCTTTGCAATAACTAATAAAGCAAGGTATTACTAACATAGTACAGTGTGTAATAATGAAAAAGAAAGCTAAATTATAGTTCCTAACTATATCAAGTATACTGAAATTCCTTATAATATCTAAAATTCAGATGGTAGTTTTTAATGAAGAACATAATTTTTTATTTCACACATAATACCAGTTATATCAAATCAGATTACCACCCACTTGTTTTTTACTTTAATGACTCTTATAGTCCTATACCACCCAATTGTGTATGATTCCCACTATAAATAGGACCAAAATAGAAAAGTGAGAATGACACTGCTAACTGTAGCAAGAAGTTTACAATGAACAGGTGGTAACAAGACTGAAAATATTTCACTGACACAATCTGTATAATAACATTTTCACAATAATTGGAATTCAACCCAAAGGCTTTAAGAGAATGTTAGCAAAAGATAGAGTATTTCATGAAGACTGACGGAGAAATGAACCTACCACTTCTGAGAAGTCAAGCCACTGGGATGATATGATCAGGCCATTTGATGCCATATAGTATTTCCCACTTTCAATCATACAAAGCAAGTTTTTCTTTCACTTCTTATGAGGCATATTTCTTTGTTTGTCTTTTATCTTTTTTTTTAATTGTGGTAAAATCACCCTTCATTAAGTTTACCATTTTAGTCATTTTTAAGTTTACAGTTCAGTAGCATTAAGTGTATTCACACTGATGTGAAACAGATCTCCAGAACTTTTTTCATTTTGTAAAACTAAAATTCTATTTAAACAAACTCCCAGTTTCCTCCTCTCATCGTTCCCTGCTAACACCATCTTGCTTTCTGTTTGTATGAATTTGTCTACTTTAGATATCTCATATAAGTGGAATCATATGGTATTTATTGTTTCGTGACTGACTTGTTTCACTTAGTATGTTGTGTTCAAGGATCTTGGATGATATAGCATGTAACAGAGCTTCCTTAACTTTTAAGGCTGAATCATATTCCATTGTGTGTACACACACACACACACACACACACACACACACACACACACACATATATATATATACTACATTTTGTTTATCCATTTATCCATCAGTGAATAGATGCCAGGTGGGATCACAGGATTATGTGGTAGTTCTATTTTCAGTTTTTTAAACAACCACCATATGGTTTTCCATAGTGGTCACATCATTTTATAACGCCATCAGCAGTACAACAGTGTTACAATTGCATGTCTTCACAAGGCCCACATCTTTTGGATACTGAATGCTATGTAATATAGTAAATGATCAAGTCACAGTGTAATATCTCAGGATTCACATATTTATCTAAACAAGAGTTGAGCAGGCATTAATACACGTTGGCTTTCTGTCCTGTCTCTCTCTCTCTTTCTCTCTCTCTCTCTCTCTCTCTCTATATATATATATATATATATATGAATTGATAAATTTGGTTCCCAAATTTTTATGGAATTGCAGATTAGAATGTGATCTTACTGAAATGTAGGTGAAGATGTTTTGAAAATTGTGAGTGTGAGAAGAAAATATGTCATGTCAAGGCAAAGGAGATATGGCTGGAAGGGCATATCAGATGGGAAGTTGAACAGGATTCAGCATGAGAGACCAGGGAGCATTATGGTCAATAGAATAAGTTGTCTAGGATTTAAATGGGAAGCGGAAAAGATTAAGAAACATGTTTACTTATTTGTAAGTGTGTGATGGTGCAAAAACAGCCTTTAAAGCCAAAAAGACTCACGTTTTGCCACCTGATCAATGTTGTATGACATTTAGCAAGAAAATCAATCCACTTAAATCACAATGTCCTCATATGCAAATAGAAATAAAAATAACAAATTTGTAGTTTTTTATTAAGAATTAAATGAGAAAAATCAATCTGAACTTGTCTAGCATGGTGTCTGATACACAGTACATTCTCAAGGGCTTATACTTTTCCTTCCTATTTTTCTGGTTTATACCTGCTTTTCCATTTCAACATCAAAGGAGTCATAAACTGTAGCTTCTGGCATATAAACCTCAATTAAAACATTCCTTCA
>CAUYSK010007649.1:0-13611 GCA_963575035.1 Avahi laniger | reverse complement strand
TTCCACCTGCCCGATACCTGATAAATGTTACTACTATATGTGCTGATCAGTTAATACCAATTAAGTGTTGATCAGTTAATACCAATTTGATGGTGAGTACATGTGGTGCTTGTTTTTCCATTCTTGTGATACTTCACTTAGTAGAATGGGCTCCAGTTCTATCCAGGATAATACAAGAAATGCTAGATCACCATTGCTTTTTGTGGCTGAGTAGAACCCCATGGTATACATATACCACATTTTATTAATCCACTCATGTATTGATGGGCACTTGGGTTGTTTCCACATCTTTGCAATTGTGAATTGTGCTGCTATAAGCATTCTAGTGCAGACGTCTTTTTTATAGACTATCTTTTGTTCCTTTAGGGAGATATCTAGTAATGGGATTGCTGGATCAAACGGTAGTTCTACTTGCAGCTCTTTACTTAGTGTTTTTAAAAAATCCCTTGGCTTTTTGATTCTCTCTATTGAATATCCATTTTTCTATTTTATTAACTTGTACTCCTTTACCCCTTCCTTCTATTTTCTTTTATTGCTTTTTTCCTTGTTTCTTGATATAGATACACAGCTCACTAATTGTCAATCTTTGTCCTTTTCTAATATATATGTTTATATTTAAGCATTTAAGGCTATAAAGTTAGCTTTATTCCCAAATTTTTTGATATGTGGCTTCTTAAAAATTATTTTTAAATTTCCCTGGTGATTTTTTCTCTGATCCATTGGTGTTAAAAAACATTTCTTAATTTTAAAACATAAGAGTATTTTCTAGTTATTTTTCTTATTATTTATTTCCAGCATAAATGCACTATAGACATAAAACATATTCAGTATGATCTCAATCTTTTGAAAGTTGTTGAGACTTGCTTTATGGTCTAGCAAATGGTTAAATTTTGTAAATGTTCTATTTGTGTTTGAAAATAATGCATATCCTGCAGTTGTTAATAGAGAAACTTGATCTAACAGACATACACAACTTGTTCAATCTTCTATAATATATGCTTATTGATTTTTTTGTTATCTTGGACTATCAATTAATAAGAGGTATGTTAAAATCTCCCACAATTATTGTGAATTTTTCTACTTTTTGTAGATCTTCATATTTTTGCTTCATATATTTTAAGGCTATGTTATTAGGTACATACAAATTTAGAATTCCTGTATTTTTTTTGTAAATTAACCTTCGTGATTATAAAATGATCCTCCTTATCTTTAGTACTGTTTTTGCCTTGAAATCTATTAAGTCTGATACTAACAAGCTATACCTGCCTTCTTTTGATTAGTGGTTGCATGGTCTACCTTTTTTTTCCTTTTACTTAAAATCTTTCTACATCTTTATGTTTTAGATCTATCTCTTAGAAACAGCATGTAGCTGGGTTTTGCTTCCCTTCCACCACCACACTCAATATTCTTTGTCTTTTTACTGGAACATTTAAACTGTTTATATTTAATGTAATTACTGATATATTTGGGTTTAAATCTATTATCTATTGTTCAATAGTCTTCTTTTGGATTTTTTTATCATTTCATTCCCTACCTTCACATACATTAATTTAGAAGTTACACATTCTTCTATCCTTTTAGTAGTTACCCTAGAACTTATAACATGTATCCTTCACTTATCAAAGTTTTTTATCCTCCCTCTCACTTATCAAATGTTAATATCCTCCCTCTCAGACAATGCAAGACATTTTCAATTCCATTTCACCACCCTTCCAATTTATTCTTTGTTATTTTTTAGGGACAGGTTCTCACTATATTGCCTAGGTTGGACTTGAACTCTTGGGCTCAGCCTCAGCCTCACACCTCAGCCTCCTGAGTCACGGGAATTACAGGTGCACAACACTGTGCCTGGCTTATCCTCCCAACTTATAGGTTATTGTACAGGTTTTAAAATTATGCTTTAAAATCTATGGTACACACATGTACTCACCATCAAATTGGTATTAACTGATCAACACATAAGTACACATATAAGAATAACATCTATTGGATATCGGGCAGGGGGAGGGGGGAGGGGGGAGGGGAGAGGAGGGGACGGGTATTTGCATATACAAAGAGTGCAATGTTCACCATCCGAGGGATGGACACACTTGAAACTCGGACTTGGCGAGATGGGGCAAGGGCAACACATGTAACCTAAACATCTGTACCCCCGTAATATGCTGAAATAAAAAAGAAAAAAAAAATCTATGGTACATATCAGTTATTTTTAAATTTTCTATATTATTAATATAATTGATATATAATTATATACTTACTACACACACATATCCACAAAGCATTACCATGATTATTTTATATAATGTTCATTTAGATTTACCAATATATTATTATAATTTCTTTCTTTGATTTTCGTTCCTTTCTGTAACTCCAGAACATCCTTTAGTGTTTTCTTTAAAGTAGTTTGCTGACTGCAAATTCCCTTATATTTTGTTTTGTTTTCCTCAAATTTTGTTCCTTAAAATTATCTTTATTTTGTTTTCATTTTTAAAGGATATTTAAGGAAGGCATAGATTGCTAGATTAATTTCTTTTGGCACACTGAAGACCTTGTAGACTATACTCTGGCTTCCACTGCTACTGCTGGGATGGGAAGTCTGTCTAATTATTGATGTTTTGAAGGGATTCTGACTCCTTTGTAAAATGTCCTTTGTTTTCTGTACTTTCAGTATAATATATGAAGGTAGTTCTTATTATCTTACAGGGAATCACTGAAATTTTTCTTTTAAGAGAGAGGGTCTTGCCTTGTCATCCAGGCTGGGGTGTAGTGGTGTGATCGTAGCTCACTGTGGCCTCAAACTCCTGGGCTCAAGAGATTCTCCTACTTCAGCCTTCCGAGTATCTGAGACTACAGACATGTACTACCATGACTGGCTAGTTTTTAAAATTTTTTTTAGAGAGAAGGTCTCACTATGTTGCCCAGCCTGGTCTTGAACTCCTGGCCTCAAGTGATCCTCCTTCCTCAGCCTCTTGAGTAGCTGGGGATTTTAGGAATGAGTTACAATGCCTGGCTTTGCCACTGGAATTCTTCAATCTATAAACTAATATCTTTCAATAATTCTGAAAAGTTTCAACTATAACTCTTCAAATTTTGCCTCTGATCTATTTTCTTTCTTTTCTTTTGGGAATCAGTTAAAAAAATCAGACTTTGCAACACAAAAAAACAGATACTATATGATTTCACTATATGAGGTACTCAGAGTATTCAAATTCACAGAGATAAAAAGTAGAAAGGTAGGTGCCAGGGCTGGGGGAAGGGAACATGGAGAGTTGTGTTTCAGTTTTCCAAGATGAAAAGAGTTCTGAAGATTGGGTACACAACAGTGTGAATATACTTAACAACCATACACTTAAAAATGGTTTTATTTATTTATTTCTCATCATTTTGTTTCTGTATGCTTCTTTCTGGAAAGTTTCTTCTCACTTTTACCTTTCACTTTGCTAATTTCTCAGCTGCATCTAATCTGTCAAATTTTCCACTGAGATTTCTTTATTGAGTTTTTCAGTTCTAGCATTTCTATTTGTTTTTATTTAAACCCACTTTTCACTTTTTAGAGGTTGTAATTCTCTAACAAAAATTTATGAGCTTAGCCTCTAGAAACTGAAACTAGTAATCCTATTTATTTTGTAGGCTGTATCAATAATTGTAATATTTTGTAATTTTTGTATTTTTGTAATTTTGTATTTTGTAATATTTTGCAATAATTGTAATATTCTTGCAGTCTGTTTTTGTTGCCTAAATTCTGCTGTTCCCATTCTTGGTAATTTATTTCTATCTATGCAGATTATTTTTGTGTGCTAAATATTTTGTTAAAAAAATTGTTTGTAGAAATAATTTGAAGCCTAGAATAATGTTATCATTCTCCAAAGAAGATTTTTATTACTTTTGCCAGGTATATGGGTGGGAATAGTGGCAATCTAGGCAATTCAAAAGAATCGAAACCAGGCTGCAATCTAGGAACGGATGGCTTACTTCTGATTTACTCTTATTTTTTCTGAGATCTCAACTCAAAGGGTAAAGGTGGGAATGTTATTCACTAACGTCCCCACTCTTGGCAGACCTTGAACCCTGACTATTCCCAAAAATCCTAATAGGACACCAAAAGCTCACCCCCAGCCTCTTAGCCACCTTTTTCAGATTGGTGATCACACCCAGGACAAAAATGGCCCTGAAGGCTGGCTCACTTCTTTGGGTTCCTATCATATCCTGTATTAACACCAAGAATTAACACTAATGCTTCATTATCTTATTAGCTCTTTGATACTTTTAATATGGTTTTTATATTTATATTTCATCCACCTTTTTCTAGTTGCCTTTTGATGGGATGATTGCTCTGAAATACTTAGTCTGCCATTGCTGGAAATATAAATCATGATATAAGTTATTTACATTTTCAGTTAGCCCAAGCTATCACCTCAATCAACGTACGTGAAGTCACATAAAAGACTTATCATACAGTTTAATTACTATTTATTCTTTGAATGCTCTCACAATAAATGGAATATTTGTAGTTAATACAAGTAAAAAAATAATAAGCCAAAGAATCACAACTTTTAGAAGTATATTTTGCTCAAAACAACATGGAAACATGATAGTAAAAATGGAAAATAACCTGACCACAAAGAAATGCGAAGACTAAAAAATCAAGTTACTGAAAAAGCATAACAGTAATGATGAATTAATGAGATATCTTGGTCGTAGCAAAGCTAATCTCATTATGCCTAAACTCTCACACCCAATTTAAATATATACACCAAGCATACAACCAACACTTGAAACAAAATTGCAAATATGACAAAACTAATCCAGCTTAAATTCTATGATCCATTATTCAATAACATTCGTGCCATACCCCAAATTCCTTGTCCCTAAATTTCATCACTCCCATCTGACAAAACCCCAATTTTGGATGAACTAAACTACCCATTTTCTCCATGCCTGTACCCATGCAGCCAAGGGCTACTGGAGAGAGTGACACGAAAAGAAGTATGTTGTATTCTCCTCTAAATTTAGGATTACTAATCACTGATGAGCTCTCAAACTGTCCGGCAATATACAACATTTCTCTGGAAAATTGGCTCCCCTGTTTTCTAAAAAGACCATTTCAAACCTTCAATACTTCCCTCAAACCTTGGAACCCTCCATCCTCCCTCTCTCATTCTTAGCAGATGGCTTTACCTTCTACTTTATAGAGAACAGAAAAAACATTAGATTGTAACAGGTTATCATTCAAATGACAAAAACACAATTTTACTAACGTTAGCAACCATCCTATGTTTCCTTTCTATTCCAACAGGGGAGCTGTCCTTCCTCCTGTCTAAACTAATACTGCCACATGTGCTTAAGAACCCAACCTACCCTGCCTTCTCATAAACCTTATACGATCAACCTCTCCTTCTCAACTGGATCCTTCCCATTGACTTTTTTTTTTTATTTCAGCATATTATGGGGGTACAGATGTTTAGGTTACATATGTTGCCCTTGCCCCCCCTCCCATTGACTTTTAAAAAGGTTTCTTCTATCAAAACAGAAACAATGAACAAATATCCATAATCTAGTTGCTGACCTATCTGTTCCCCTTCTCAAATTTCCCAGAAGAGCTGTCATTTTTACTGTCTCCATATGTTCATCTCCCATTCACTTTCAACCAATACCAACCCAGCTGTAGGATCTAGCACTCCACCAAAACAAGTCTTCATACCTATGAATTCTAGGTCACTAAGGCCAAATGATACATTTCTCTCATTGTTTTATTTGACCTCTTATCTTTCACTTTGCTAATTTCTCAGCTGCATCTAGTCTGTCAAATTTTCCACTGAGATTTCTTTATTGAGTTTTTCAGTTCTAGCATTTCTATTTGTTTTTATTTAAACCCACTTTTCACTTTTTAGAGTTTGTAATTCCCTAACAAAAATTTATGAGCTTAGCCTCTAGAAACTGAAACTAGTAATCCTGTTTATTTTGTAGGCTGTATCAACAATTGTAATTAGGTTCCTAATTGTATTAGGAACCACGGACCACTCTCTTTTTATTTATATACTACTTCCTTAACTTTCCTGACAACATCTTTGGTTTTCCTTCCATTATTCTGATCATTCTCCTTTGCAGGCTCATGCTTCTTTATCCAGCCATTAGATGTTGGAGTTTCTCTAGGCTCCAACTGAAGCCCTCTGCTTCTTATGCTCATCTATCCCTGCTGACTTTAATTATCATTTATTTGAAAGAAACTCAGAAATTATTATCTCCAGCCTAGCCATTTCTGTGAACCCCCAAACTCATACATCTAACAGCCTCTGCCTGGTTTTCTCAGAAAGCACCTCGAACTCAGTAATGTACAAAACAGAACTCATGAACCTCTCTCCAAACCTGATTCCCACCTGCTGTTTCCTCCTTAGTGAACAGCATCACCATCTATCCAGTAGTACCAGCAAGAAACTGCGTCATCTTTGACTTCCCCTCTCTCTCTCTGATACAAGGTCAAGTCATTTCAATTTTACCTCTTAAATATTGAATTCATTGACTTCTCTTCATCTCCACTACTCTAGTCCAAGCTACCATCATCGCCCTCTAAGACGACTGTGATACCTTCCCTTTGTACCTGACTCCACTGACTACTTCCAAGCCATTCTCCACACTGCAAGTGATATTTTCAAAACCTGAGATAAAAGAAAAACTCTAACATGGCCTACAAGGTCCTGACCCTGAATGGCCTGACACCTACTTACCTCTCCATCCTTGTCTTGAACTATGCATGTGTTCTGTAACGGTCTCAGTTTTTTCCAGACTCTCTTACCAGTTCCTTTTGGCCTTGCTGTTCTGAATGGAATGCCCTTTCCCATCCTCTTCACCTCGGCTACTCCTACGAATCCTTCAGACTCGACCAAATGCCAACTCCTTTGAGGCTTTCCTTGACTTCAGTGGTTGGATCACATCAGCCTATTATAGATATTTACGGCCCTGTATACTTCTTCAAACATTTCTTTGTGTGCTTTTTTTTCCCTTTTGGTATTAATGCCTGAGCTGTAAGTTCCATGAAGGCAAAAACGATCTAATTTTATATGCTACCCTCTGCCTTGCACAGTGTGTGGCACAACTTTGGTGCCTTATAAGTATTTTTTGTATGAATGATGATGAAGAAGAGCTTTATGTTCCCTTCATCCACTCATGAAATTTAATTACGTGACATTTTCAAAGATGTTAGTCATTGAGGAATCTAACCTATAGCAATGCTCACATACTGCACCAAGATATATGTGCAAGGATGTTCATTGCAACACTGTAATACCATCAGTCTGGAAACAACCTAAATGTTCATCAATAGTAGAATGGTTAAATAAATTGTGATATATGAACAGCCTGGAATAGTACACAGCAGTTAAATAAAATGATACAGAAAGATAACCTAGGTAAGTTGTTGAGTGAAAAGGCAAATTACAGAACATGAATAGTACGATCTCATTTCCAACACAAAAAACTACATATAATTTGTACCTCAAGTGTACAAAATAAAGTCTGAAAGGAAACTGTTAACTGTGGTTACCTCGAAGAAGAGATGGAAAATTGGGGAGTGGTGTAAAAGGGAACTTCTTTTTCCTATACTTACTTTGTACTGTTTGAAGTCCTTTCTACATGAGTAGACTTACAAAAGCATTACTTTTATATAACTTAAGGACTGTAACTACAAAAGGGCAAGATTCAAAACTTACCTTTGTAAGCTGAGTGGGATCGAACCGAAGAACCTTTTGGTTACAGCAGGGATAAATTCCAGTGCCAACAGTACTCAATAAACTTGCTGCAGCAGGATAAACCACTGTTTCTGAATGGTATTGACAATGTGAAAATTCAATACAGAGAAATGCCTGAATAAAAGAAATACATAAAATTATTATTTCCATAATGAAACTATACATCTCAAAAATACTTAAGACCACATACTATATGTTCCATTTACATGAAATGTACAGAAAAGGCCAATCTATAGAGACACAAAGTAGATTAGTGGTTTCCAGGCATTGGAGGTTAAATGTGAGATAGTAGGAAATGGGCCTAGGGGATCTTTTTGGGGAAATGGATATGTACTAAAATTGGATGGTGGTGATGGTTGCACAACTCTGTAAATGTACTAAAAAAAAATCAGTGAATCATACATTTAAAATGAATAAATTTTATGGTGTGTAATTCTACCTCAATAAAGCTATTACATAGCAAAAAACAAAATCACTTTACTCAAAATCAAATGAATTAAACTGATTTTGTTATACATTCGATTTTACAATTGGCCAATCACTTCAAAAGTTTTCCAAAGAGAAATAAAATTTTGCACCACCTGGTTATTCTTTGATTTTTCTTTTTCTTCTTCTTCTTCTTCTTTTTTTTTTACGAGACAAGGTCTTCCTCTGTTGCCCAGGCTAGAGTGCAGTGGTATGATCATAGCTCACTGCAGCATCAAACTCCTGGGCTCACAGGATCTTCCTGCCTCAGTCTCCAGAGTAGGTGGGACTACAGACCACCACACCTGGTTAATTTTTAACTTTTTTGTAGAGACAGTATCTTGCTTTGTTGCCCAGTCTGGTCTCGAACTCCTGGACTCAAGTGATCCCCCATCTTGGCCTTTCAAAGTACTGGGATTACAGGCGTGAGGTAAATATTTACCTTAAAAAATACATACCCTTTTGACCAGCCTGCAAATTAGTGCAACCTCTGTGGAAAAGAATTTGGAGATACCTCAAAGACCTACAAGCAGAACTACCATTTGATCCAGTAATACCACTATTAGGCATCTACTCAAAGGAACAAAAGACATTCATTCTATAATAAAGACATCTGCACTTGAATGTTTATGGCAGCACAATTCACAATTGCAAAGATGTGGAAACAACCCAAGTGCCTGTCAATCCATGAGTGGATTAATAAAATATAGCGTATATATATACATACACAATAGAATACTATTCAATTATAAAAAACGATGGTGATCTAGCACCTCTTATATTTTCCTGGATAGAGCTTGAGCCCATCCTCTGAAGTGAGGCATCACAAGAATGGAAGAATAGGCACCACATGTACTTGCCATCAAATTGGCACTGACTGATCAACACTAAGGTGCTCACACAGTAGGAATATTCTTTGGGGGCAGGGGGTTGGGAGTGGGTAAACTCACAACTGATGCATGCAGTGAGCATTGTAGGGGGGGAAAAAGCATGTCTCAAATCATGGATGGGATGTGGCAAAGTCATAACAGTAACCAAAATGTTTGTACCCCCATAATTTCCTGAAATTAAAAAAAACACATACCCTCTGATGTATTTTTAAGGTAAATATTTAGCATCTGTATTAATAAAAACTGTGAAGTAACTTTGAATCATTGGCTTTGAAAACTTTGAAAAAAACTTATCAAGGCTTAACTATAAAATTGACAGTTAGGTTTCAGATATTTATAAGTTGGTAAAATAATTCAAAGAAAAAATCAAAATTAACAATTCTAAGCACTGATCTTGAACACAAAAGTATTTATGGATAGTCTATAATTCAGAATTTTTAGTTCTTAGTTTCAATTATGATTTTTAAATAATAGTTTTTAATTAAAAATTTTTGAGTCTGATAAAACTATAAGGTGTACGCTCATACACACAATATTTTATAAATAAACTATTTTATGAGTTTATGAACTCTTCATAATATTAAATATTATAAATCAATATTCAATTTGTTAGAAAGAAAAAAAAAAACCCTCAAAATTCCTGTTAAACAAGTCAGATTTTAGGAGCTTGATGTCCCTGATTATCAATGCTGCTCCAATTGTGAGGAAGACCACTACCTACCTATTAGATTGACCAAAAAAAAACCTCCAAACCTGACAATATCAATTGCTACTAAGAAGTGGAGGAATTAGAGTTCTTATACATAGCTGGTAGAAATGCAAAATGGTTCAGAGACTTTGGAAAACTGTTAGGCATGGTAAATGTTAAACTTCACCATATAACCCAGCAATCCTACTCCTAGGTAATTACCCAAGAAGAATAAAACCTCAAATTCACATGAAAACCTGTATGGAAATGTTTATAGCAGCTTTCTTCATACTAGCCCAAACCAGAAACGCTACAAATGTCCTTCAACTGTTGAATGGCTAAACAAACCATGATATAAAACAGACTGCTACTTAGCAATGAAAAAGAACAAACTGATTCATAGAAAAACGTGCATAAATTTCACACCTATTTTGCTAAGTGAAAGAAGCTAGACTCAAAACGCTAAATACTATATAATTCTATTTATATGACATTCTGGAAAAGGCAAAACTATAGCGACAGAAAACAGATCAGTGGTTGCCAGAGACTAGGGTGGAAGAAGGAATTGACTAAAAAGGGGCACAAGGAAATTTTCTTAGGGTAATTGAAGTGTTCTACACTTTGATTGTGGAGGTAGTTACACAATCGTATGCATGCGTCAAACCTCACAAAAAGGATGAATTTTACTGTATATAAATCATACTTCAGTAGACCTGATTTAAAAAATTGTAGGAACATAGGCAATCCAGTAGGTGGGACCTTATACAGTTTGAAATCCCACTCTGATACTTTTGATAAGTTGTTCTTCCTTCCTTCTATTAAAAATCTCTCACCCAAGTGAGAGAAGAAAATTACTCGAAGGAGTAAGACTTTAGGAATTCACAAGAAATTACATGTAGAAAACTCTAGATTTATACAAAAGATTAATTAGGAATTAGGATTAATTAGCCCTCCCATGACATACAAAGACCTATTTATTCCATAAAAGGGTTTATTATAGGTTCCTTCAAATAGTAAGCTTTCTTATGCTTTTGTTATAGACTTCATTTATAAAAGATGAATAAGAACTTTTTTTTTTTATTTCAGCATATTATGGGGGTATAGATATTTAGGTTACATATGTTGCCCTTGCTTCTCCTACCCCCCCAAGTCCGAGCTTCAAGCGTGTCCATCCGCCGGATGGTGCGCATTGCACTCTTTGTGTATGCATGTACCCGTCCCCTCCTTCCCCTCCCCCCTGCCAGACATCCAATAAATGTTTTTCTTATATGTGCTCTTATGTGTTGATCAGTTAATATCAATTTGATGGTGAGTACATGTGGTGCTTCTTTTTCCATTCTTGGGATACTTCACTTAGTAGAATGTGTTCCAGCTCTTTCCAGGAGAATACAAGAGGTGCTATATCACCATTGTTTCTTTTGAGACAGAGTCTCACTCTGTTGCCCTGGCTAGAGTGAGTGCCGTGGCATCAGCCTAGCTCACAGCAACCTCAAACTCCTGGGCTCAAGCGATCCTCCTGCCTCAGCCTCCTGAGTAGCTGGGACTACAGGCATGCGTCACCATGCCCGGATAATTTTTTCTATATATTTTTAGTTGTCCAGCTAATTTCTTTCTATTTTTAGTAGAGACAGGGTCTCACTCTTGCTCAGGCTGGTTTCGAACTCCTGAGCTCAAACAATCCGCCCGCCTCGGCCTCCCAGAGTGCTAGGATTACAGGCATGAGCCACCGTGCCCGGCCCACCATTGTTTCTTAAAGCTGAAGATGAATAAGAACTTTTTAAGAACAAAGTTGTTATAACAACACGGGCACATATCAATAGTATCCTAACTGCATAGGTGATTCTGAATTTCTATAGAAATGTATGGGCCAACGAAGACACAGTTTAGCTAAAAATAAATGAAGACGATAAGGATTCTGTATTTTTTTTCCATTGAAAAAATTGACTTGGTTTCTTAAAACCGATTGCTTTTCTAAAAATTCAACAAGGCACTGATTATTTCAGGAATGAAAATAAGAAAGAGAAAGAAGAAACATGGCAAGAAAAATGAAGCCATGCAAACAATGTTTAACAGCACCATTGCTTTTGCCACGAGTTTTTTAAAAAAGATGTTGAATATTGTCCAAATACATCCAAATTCTAATTAAACAGCAGATATCAAAAGAACTCTTTTCTCAATGTTTGAAGAGCAGGAAATTAAAGAAAAAAATTTACCTGATAACATCTTGAACAAGTCAGCCAGTTGATTGTTCCCCACAAGCGCCAATATACATCTCTCCAAGATTTTAATTCTTCGAAAAGACTATTCAAATACTCATGCACATCCCATGTCTTATCTCTGGGGAAAGAATTTCAATTTTATAAGCAAGTAATATAAACAATTTGTTTTAAAAAGATGTTTTTAAATTTGTGTTTTATTTCCAAGAACATTCCCCAAATGCTGAGTATGATGTGTACTACAGCGAAAGGTAGATACGATTTCATTTGGTAGTTTGTCTTATTCTGTGGATAACAGGGTCTTGCTCTTTTGCCTGGGCTAGAGTGCAGTGGCATGATCACAGCTCACTGTAAGCTCAATGTCCTGGGCTCAGGCAATCCTCCCACCTCAGCCTCCCAAGTAGCTAGGACTATAGGCATCCACCAACATGCCTGATTAATTTTTCTATTTTTTTGTAGATCTGGAGTCTCACTACATTACTCAGGCTGGTCTTGAACTCCTGGGCTCAAATAATCCTCCTGTCTCAGCTTCCCAAAGTGCTAGGATTACAGGCATGAGCCACCATGCCTAGCCTTTAAAGATAATTTTAAAAATGCACATCAACTGCTGATTTGTAGAAAAATACTTTGAATAAAGCAACAAAAATGGATGTTGAAACTAATATAAATTATTTTTTCACATACTACTAATAATTATTGCTGTCAGAACGGAAGTAATTTTCAAAAGGTGAATCAAGTCTCAAGACAAAAAAAGTATAAAATTCTAGATTCTTACAATAACTAATAAAGATTCCCTGATTATTTTACTAAGAGAAGAAAGAAACATTTTAAAGTTGACTGTACTACTAATACTAGGGTCTAAGTAAGTGCTTTTCTGTATTTCTGTTTTAATGTATAAAATATAACAGGTTTTTTCTTTAATAAAAGTGCTATCAATTTTTAATATAGAAAAAAGGACAAGCAAAAAGAAAATTAAAACCATCCGTAATACTATCACTCAAAGGTAACATTACAGTTAACATTTTAGTGAACATGTTTCTTGTTGTTTTATATCCTATTTTTTCACTTAATTTACTACTAACAACTTTCTATACAAGCATATATTCTTTTACAACATTATTCTTAAAGGCTGCACATTAAGAATTGATTAGATGTGTTTTATATAAATATACTACTGTATGGGTATATTTTAGTTTGCTTATCATTTGTTTCCCCTTTTTTTTGGCTATTTAAACAATATAGCAATAAATGTTCCTGTTAAATGCTTTCACGAACTCAACATTACTCCTTTGGATAAATTCCTACCGGTAGGATGTTGTCAAAGAATACATACATTTTTAGGCCGGGCGCGGTGGCTCACGCCTGTAATCCTAGCACTCTGGGAGGCCGAGGCGGGTGGATCGCTCAAGGTCAGGAGTTCGAGACCAGCCTGACCAAGAGCGAGACCTTGTCTCTAGTAAAAAATAGAAAGAAATGATCTGGACAACTAAAAATATATATATAGAAAAAATTAGCCGGGCATGGTGGCACATGCCTGTAGTCCCAGCTACTTGGGAGGCTGAGGCAGTAGGATCGCCTGAGCCCAGGAGTTTGAGGTTGCTGTGAGC
>CAUYSK010007644.1:0-17641 GCA_963575035.1 Avahi laniger | reverse complement strand
GTAGTCCCAGCTACTTGGGAGGCTGAGACAGTAGGATTGCTTGAGTCCAGGAGTTTGAGGTTGCTGTGAGCTAGGCTGACGCCACGGCACTCTCTCCAGGCAAGAGAGTGAGACTCTGTCTCAAAAAAAAAAAAAAAAAAGTCAAACTCATAACAGGCATGTAAGTGAGTTAGGTATGTTACATATTCACTCTCCAAAGATAGAGTATATAACCTATTTTGGAAATACACTTTAAAAGAGAACTTGCTACCAAATTTCACAGGATCTCACTAGATTTAAGGAGTCATTAGTACACTTAATTCACTTACTTTTTAAATTACCATTCACACATGAACTTATTTGTAATATAGTCTAACTTTCACAATCTGACCACTTCAAAATGCCCTCTATCTCAGAAGAGCTAAGCACATTTTTAGAACTCAATAAAAGTTCAGCATAGTCTTACATGATCTTATTTACCAGACTACTCTTTTGTTTTTTTGTTTTGTTTTGTTTTTTGAGACAGACTCTCGCTCAGTTACCTTGGCTAGAGTACAGTGGCATCATCATAGCGCCCTGTAGCCTCAAACTCCTGGCCTCCAGCAATTCACCTTCCTCAGTCTCCTGAGTAGGTGGGACTACATACAGGTGCTTACCACCATGCCCAGCTAATTTTTCTATGTTTTGCAGAGATGGGGGTCTCCCTATATTGATCAGACTGATCTCAAACACTACCTAGGCTTCCCAAAGTGTTGAGCTTATAGGCGTGAGCCACTGCTCTCATTGTTATTTTTAAGCAGAATTCTCTGTGGCATTCGGTCAGTATTTCTGTGGTACTTGAGGTTTGTTCTTGTTGGTTTCTAGCGTCAGCAATCACAATCTCTACTACATGGGAAACCACCACAAAGCACAAATGTCTATAGAGGAAACAGAAGTATTCTTAAGAATCAAAATACTGGCCAGGCGAGGTGGCTCATGCTTGTAATCCTAGCATTCTGGGAGGCCAAAGAGGGAGGATTGCCATTTTAGCAATAAAGTCTAATGACCCATGAACATGGAATATCTATGTATAAAGTCTTTAATTTCTTAAGGCAGTGTTTTATAGTTTCATATTAGAAGTTTTTCACTTTCTGGTTAAATTTATTCCTAAACATTTTAGTCTTCTGATGCTACTGTAAATGGAATTGTTTTTTTAATTTCATTTTTGGATTGTTTACTATATAGAAATTTTTGTATGTTTATCTTGTATCCTGCAACCTTGCCGAACTTGCTTATTAGTTTTAATGTGTTTTATGTAAAGATCATGTCATTTGCAAAAAGAGATAGTTTTCCTTCTTTATATCTGAATGTCTTTCCTTTTCCTTTTCTTTATTTCTCTTGCCTAGATGCCCTGGCTAGAACCTTCCATAAAATGTTGAATAGAAGCAGTGGGTTTAAGTGAGGTCTGACTTCTGGAGATTATATTTAAATTTTTGAATTTAAGTATTTTGAATCTGTTTATCTATGTATGTAGGTATGTATGTATGAATGAGACAGGCTTTCGCTCTGTTGTTTGATATACAAATTCAATGTAAACCCTAGCAAAATTCCAACTCCCTTTTTTGCAGGAATAGGCAAGCTGATTTTAAAATTTATATGGAAAGGCAAGTGATCCAAAATAGCCAAAACAATATTGAAAAAAAAGTTGGAGGACTCACACTTCACAATTTTAAGACTTACTATAAAAGTTATGATTATCAAGAGACTATTAGCCAGGCGCAGTGGCTCACGCCTGTAATCGTAGCACTCTGGGAGCCCGAGGCAGGAGGATCGCTTGAGAGCAAGAGCGAGACCTCATCTACTAAAAAATAGAAAAATTAGTTGGGGCATCGTGGCATGCACCTGTAGTCCCAGCTAATTAGGAGGCTGACGCAGGAGGATTGCTTGGGCAGGAATATGAGGTTGCTGTGAGCTAGGCTGATGCCACGGCACTCTACTCAGGGCAAGAGTGAGACTCTGTCTCAAAAAAAAAAAAAAAAAAAAAAGAATGGGTCAGGTGCTAACCACTATGCATGAGTTTCCCCTTTCAGGTCTCCGCCCCATTGGAAGAAGAAAAGTGAAAAGGACTCTATAGAGTGCCTCTAACAACTCACACCTCATTTAAATTGTCAGAAGTGAAACCTTGGGTCCATCATAACAGAGTAAGAGATGTTCCACGAAAGGAGAAGACTCAAGTCCCCAGTGGAGGGGCTAGCGTTTAGGTGACCTAAAATATCTGTTTAAGAAAAAGGGAAAAAGATGAAAATGTTGATATTTTTGCTTTCGTTAATCATTTGTTCTTTCTACAGGATGGAGAGACAACTCCTTAGTGAGGATTTACCCAGGCTATTGCTCCTTCTGTTGAACTTTCTTGCTGCTGGGTTTGTCCTCCTAAACCTTGTACAATGCTGTGTATGATTTCTGAATTTGCAGAAGCTGGTCTCTTGGATCACCTACATGATTCAACTAATACCTGCGCACTCATGGGTCCCATGTTTCTTTTCTAACCCAGCCTTGTATTGGACACTACTTACATAGCAACAGTCCATTTCACCTTGTCAATCCTCACTGTTACAGTTGTTGCTTATGACTTTTTTCACTTGGTAGTCTGCTGTTGTCCAAAGCTTTGCAATGGTATACATAAGTATACCATTGCATAAGTATACCTTTCATCTGAAACGTTGCCCCAATTCAACAGGAAGTAGCTTGAGGACTATGTGGATCCTCCTCCCATAGATATGGAAGCATAAAATTGACAGGGGGAATATGTAACAGAGTAGTCACCCCTTCTCCCATAAATATGGAAGTATAAAATTGAGAGTAGAGAATATGTAACAGAGGGAATGGCCTGAAAAAAAAAACAGCAAAAAAACAAAAACATTGATGAAAATCAGAGCCTGGTTCCTACAGAAGAAACCAGGGAAAAAAATTATAAGAAGTAGTATTAGACTGGAGTATTAAACTGGAATCATTAGAATGATTTTGAGGTATGGAGTCATTGGTGTTCTCTATATATGTATAGATATGTGTTTTATATACATATGTGTTTTATATACACATATACACACACACACGTGTGTGTTTGTATGGAGAGAGAAATATACACATATTCTCTATATCTGGCCACAGAGTTCATTGGAGAATTGCCTGATTCCAGGGCTGGAGCAGAGAAATACAAGATGAACATGGAACATCTTGGGCCAGAAAGTAAGGTAGTGCTCAAAGAATGATGGGCCCATGTTAAATGAACATAGAAGCCACCTTAAAGCAGCTGCCATTGGCCAACCTTGGAGAAATTTGAGCAAAATAAATGATAGTAGCAGACAACACACTGAATAAAATAGGAATCTATTAGTTCATAAATAGATAAATAGAAAGCTTGATAAGGAACAATCTCAAAGTAACTGCCTACAAAATAACTAATTAAAAAAGAAAAAGAATAACTTCATAGTGGTGAGGTATGGCAGACACCACCTTAATCATAGTCAACCAAGACTTTATCAAACTAACTGGCAGTCCAGAACTGAATTCAATAAACGTTTTATGTGCCTACTACGTACTGAACAACAGAGGTAAGTAAGATTGATTCCCTGCCTGTAGTGAATTTAGCCTATTGGAAGAGAATTAAGAACATTCAAAAGAAAAACAGGCCAGGCACATGGCTCACACCTATAATTCCAGCACTTTGGAAGACCGAGGCAGGAGGATCGAGGATTATTTGAGAATAGGAGTTTGAGACCAGCCTGGGCAAGGCAACATAGCAAGTAAAACCTTGCCTCTACAAAAAAAAAAAAAAAAACAACTTTAAAAATTTGCTGGGCATGGTGGCACAAACCTCGAGTCCTGGCTACTCAGGATGCTGAGGTAGGAGTATCACTTGAGCCCAGGAGTTGAGGAAACAGTAAGCCATGATCACACCACTGCACTTTAGCCTGGGCAACAGAGTGAGATCCTGTCTCAAAAAATAAAAATAAAAAACATCTCCTAGGCCGGGCGCGGTGGCTCACGCCTGTAATCCTAGCACTCTGGGAGGCCGAGGCAGGTGGATTGTTTTAGCTCAGGAGTTAGAGACCAGACTGAGCAAGAGCGAGACCCCGTCTCTACCAAAAATAGAAAGAAATTAATAGGACAGCTAAAAATATATAGAAAAAAATTAGCCGGGCATGGTGGCGCATGCTTGTAGTCCCAGCTACTTGGGAGGCTGAGGCAGTAGGATTGCTTGGGCCCAGGAGTCTGAGGTTGCTGTGAGCTAGGCTGACGGCCATGGCACTCACTCTAGCCAGGGCAACAGAGTGAGACTCTGTTTCAAAAAAAAAAAAAAAGTCTCCTACACTAACACTACCAAGAGATCAGAACTCTGAAACTATGGAAAACAGCTTTACAAATTTGTTCATGTATATGTGTGTCCATATATTGAGATGTTTTTAAAAATAGAAAAATTAAATTATATTGCTTTGTAATCCTTTTTACTGTTTTTGTCACTCCATGTTAACCAGCACATTTAAAAACCACCATTTTTGGTTGATCTGAGTGCAGTGGTGTTTACAACGAATTGATCATAGCCAGTTACAGATTCCTTTCTTCCTTCTCCACTCCCACTGCTTCACCTGACCAGCCTTAAAAAAATAAACAAATAAATAAAAATCACCATTTTTAATGAGAAGCATAGTGTGCATAATATTAATTGTAAGGATATGGCAAAATTTACCTAATTAATATTCCCTTGCTAAATGCTCATGCTTAATTTTTTAATGGTGGGGGGAGAAACCAGGAAAAAATGACAGCTAAAATTATTAACAACTATAAACTTAGCCAAAATGCTCTTTAACACATTAACTGCCAGGAGAGTTTGACCCCGGGGCCACATGAAACATATATAAAATCTTACTTGTTGCTGTTCTTATTGTTACAATTAATATTGACAATTTAATTCTAAAAACATAGATTAAATTAATAGAAATCAATACATTTCTTTTTTTCTATTTATGTTTACCTTTAAATTACACTCGAAGTTTTTATTCTATTTCCATAATAAAACAGTGTGGCCCCATGGAAATGTTTCTGATTTTCTTGTGTGGCAGTCAATGTGATAAAGCCAGCTAACGAATTCATCTACACACACGCACTCTAGAAGACTTCCAGAAAAGAAGGCTTAATGTCTTGACATCCTTGTCATTCATGGTCTCTCCCTCTGCCTGCTACTGTCCAGGTCTTAATATTACTTTTATCCCCAAAGTATTTATGATAACTTTCCTGACTCTACATAAAACTTCCTGAAGCAAAATATAACGTCCCTGGCTTGAAAAATACCCAATCCCAATTATTTGCGAATACTGCAAATTTACTAATACTATTTAATATTTTTGGTACTCAGTTTGGATCATACGGCCACTAATCCATCTCCCAATCTTGTCATCCACTATTTTCTTTCAATTACCCTCCAATGAAACCCTAATACAATACTCAGTTCTTTCAAAAGCCTCCAACTTTCTACTCTATTATGCATGCTGTTCTCATCTGAAATGCATGTCAGAGAAGTACTACTTATAGACACAGAATTAAAGATCTGACAGGGACCTTAGAGATAACCTACTCACCTTAATTTGCATATTAAAGACTTCTTTCACTTACCTAAGGCCCACAAAACTCTCACACTAGCAGCCTTTCCATTACATAGTGGTTCTCAAACTCTAGTGTGACCAGCCAGTGTTATTAAAAAACACAGATTTCAAAGCCACATTCTCAAAGATTTTCCTCTAGTAATTCAGGTTGAGACCAGAACTCACATTTTTTAAAACAAGTACTTCAGGAGATTCTAAAGCAAGGCGTCAAAGCTTTAGATCACAGGAAATAACACATTAAGAAGATGAAATCTTCTAGCACTTAGCACATCATCTGAAATTTCCCATTTCTTCTCTCCATGTTGGAACTTCTAAAAAACAGTTACTCACTGCTACTTGTGCTGAATCCATAAATCTCAGACCAAAATAGTCGCTTTCAATAAGATCCAGGTGGTACATAATCTGATCAAACAACTCTTGTCCTTTGGCTTTTTTCTGAAATGGCAAGAAAATAAATTAATCAGTAAGTGGCTTATAAGATCAACAAACCTAAAGAGAAGATGGTTTTAGTTATACAAGATCTATTAAAGAATTACCATGTAGCAGATGATGGGTAAGATATTGTGGTCTTCCAATAAATCATTTAAGGCCAAAAGAGAATTTGTGATCTATAAGTACTTTCCTAGGGAGTGTTTACTTCCTTTAACAAATATTACCTATTTTTAAGTAGAAATATTTGTACCTATTGTTGTGTTTGTTGTGTGTGGAGAAATTCTTGTTTTGTCTTCTCAATTTTTAGAGTACCTACTTTGAAAGAGCCATAATGTAACTGGAAAGAGAAAAGACAAGAAAACTTAGAGCACTTAAGTACAAATCATATGAAACCAATTATATTTACAAAAAGATTCTGGAGAAGAGATGGTCTCAGAGATTAATCAGCGAAGGCTTGATGGAGAAAAATCAGTCAAACTGGAAGAGAATGTAAGGCAGGAAATAACAAAACAAAACAGGAGATGGGAGGAAGTATAAGACAATGAGAAAACTACTGTGACGACACAGTAGACAACAACCAGCAAAGTAATAGCAAGGAAACTTGTATGGAAAAAGCAGTTCTCAAGTGCCTGAGACCCTTTCAAAAGATCCACGAGGTCCTAGGATTCTCCTCACATACCTCAGTCAAAACAACATATTGCAACACAGTAAATGCAGCAACAGATAAGAGAATCCAAGGACCTTCTATTAAATCAGACATTAAAGAGATTTGCAAAAGTGCATAAAATGATGTGACTTTTAAAAATATGTTGTCTATGTTAACATACAAGGCGTATGTCACTGCTATATAAAACCAATATAAAACCAATATTTTTAAAATTTTTCAGTTTTAATTTCTAATATGGTAACTATCAGTAGATATAATCCACAGAAGCAAAAGCATTATTGAGATCCTTAATTTTCATGTTTCCTCATCCATGCCTATCCCACCTGTATAATTCTAAATTGTGATTTATGGTATTTCCTATTAAAACAAAACACGGTTGGATTGTTTTTATCTTATCAATCTCTGCCTTTTAATTGACAAATTTATTATTTCAATTTGTCCTCTGCTATTTCTATGCTTCTTTTTAAGTCCTTTCTTTTAGATAAATAAAATTATTGTCCATATATCCTTTAATCAAGACAAGAACTTTACCATGCCCTTAAGTCCTTTGATCTCCCCTCTACCCAATCCCCATCATGTTTTATAGATATACTCCTCTATTTCCTTTATTAGTCTTAGCTAATTTTTTAAGACAACAATCATAAATCCTAAAATTTTAAATCTTAAAATCTTGGGTATTTGATCACCCTTTAATTTACACATATTACATGTACATATCACCTGTCTCACACATCTGCTGTAATAGATTTGTTTCCCCACTCATGTGAGTTCTTTCTCCAAAAATGTTTCCCGTGTGGATCTTTGCATAGCTTATCTTCTAAAGCCTTCTATGTTTGAGAATATTCTAATTGTGGCCTCACACTTGAATGACAGTTAGCTGGGCATAAACCTCACGGTTCAAAGTTACTTTCCAATACTGTCTCCAATACTCAAAAAATATTACTCCATTGTCTTCTTGCAGTTAACACTACTGATGCTGAAAAGAGTAATGTCAATCTGAATTTTGTTTTTCGCAATGTTATTTGTTAACATTTAGATTTTATCTCTGATAGTCATAAATTTCACTATACTGTGTACAGATAAGGTTTTTTTCTTAACTCTATATGATATTCGTTACCAGCCTTTTCAATCTGAGATCTTTCATCTTTCTTTAATTCTGGGAAATCAACCTCTTATTTCCTCAAGTATTTTGCCTTTTTTTTGTAATTTTAAGTTTCCTATCTAAGTGCTGGCACATTTTAAGCATATAACAATTTATATAACACAATAACCCTGATGATTATGGCTTCCTTATCCATTTGATATATATAATAGAAAAAACTTCAGAGAGCTTTAGTAATACAATTACTAAATCATATGATTTTAATTACACAGTTAAAAAAAAAAAAAGACAAGGCTAGAATTTGAATTTTCCTCTGTCTCCCAAGTTCAAGTTCCCTGATTACATACCACACCTAGATTTCACCTGGAATGACACCTTCCGGATCAACAAATCACAGATACTTCACTTCTTATCACAACCTTTTCTTCTGGCTTATTCTCAAAATTACTCTCAATGTGTAAGTTCTCCAACCACATGGGAACTTCTAGTACATTGACCCAACTTCATGAGCATCAGCCCCATTTCTCTTTTTAATGATATAAAATTTACCATTTAACCATTTTTAATTATACAATTCAATGCTATTAAAAATATTCACCATGTGGTACAACCATCACCACTCTCCATTTCCAGAACTCGTCGCCATTCCCAATCAGAAACTATCCCTTTAAACAATCATTCCCCACCTCCCCTCCCCATATCCCCTAGGAACTTCTCTCCTATAATACTTTGTCTCTATGAATTTGCCTATTCTATTTATCTCACATAAGTAGAATCATACAGTATTTGTCCTCTTGTTTCTGGCTTACTTCACTTATAATATTTTCAAGGTTCACCCATGTTGCATCATGTATCAAAATTTCACTCCCAGCCGGGTGGGGTGTCTCAGGCCTGTAATCCTAGCACCCCGGGAGGCCGAGGTGGGAGGATCACTTGAGGTCAGGAATTGAGAACAACCTGAGCAAGACCCTGTCTCTACAAAAAACAGAAAAGTTAGCCAGGCGTGGTGGCCCATAGCCCCCAGCTACTTCATAATAAGCTGAAGCAGGAGGATCACCTTGAGTACAGGCGACTCTGTCTCGAATTTTAAAAAATAAAATAAAATCACTCCTTTTTAAAGCTGAGCAATATTCCATTGTATGTAAATTCCATTTTGCTTATCCTTTCATTTGCTGATGAACATGTGGGTTGTTCCCACCTTTTGGGTTGGAATAATGCTGCTATGAACACCAGCACATACATACCTATTTAAGTCCCTGCTTTCAACTCTTTTGGGTATATAAATAGGAGTGAAATTGCTGGGTCATATGCTAATTCTATGTTTAACTTTTGGAGGAACTGCCAAACTGTTTCCCATAGCAGCTACATTATTTTACATTATCTCCAACAGTGCTAAAGAGTTCCAATTTCTCCACATTCTTGCCAAATTTGTTATTTCCTTCTTTTTTTAGTAGCTACCTAACTGGTGTAAATGAATATCTCATTGTGGCTCTGAACGGAATTTCCCTAATGACCAGTGATGCTGAAAATCTTTTAATGTGCTTACTGGCCATTTGCTTATCTTCTCTGAAGAAATTTTCTATTAAAGTTCTTTGTTCATTTTTGAACTGGCTTGTTTTTTTGTTCGAGTTGTAGGAGTTCTTTACATATTCCAGGTATTAATCCCTGACCACTTATCTACTATGCAAACATTTTCTCCCATTCTGTGGGTTGTATTTTTACTCTCAACAGAGTCCTTTAATGTACAAGTTTTTAATTTTAATAAAGTCTAACTTATTGTGTTGCCTGTTTTAGCTGTCATATTAAAAAAATCCTGCCAAATCTAACGTAATGAAGATTTTCCCCATGTTTTCTTCTAGGAGTTTTAGTTTTAGCTCTCACACTAAGGTCTTGATACACTTTCCATTTTTGTATATGGTGTAAGGTAACGGTCTAACATCATCCTTTTGCATTTGGATCTCTATTTCCCAACAACATTTGTTAAAAAGACTGTCTTTTCCCCATTGAGTGGTCTTCCCACCCTTGCTGAAAACTATTTGACCATGTATGTGAGAGTCTATTTCTAGGCTGTCTATTCCATTGGTCTACATCTGCCTTTATGCCAGTACCATACTGTCTTTGATTTACGTAGTTTTGTAGTTAGTTTTGAAATTAGGAAATCTGAGTCCTCCAACTTTCTTCTTCTTTTTCAAGATTGTTTTAGCTATTTGGGGATCCCTTGAGATTCCATATGAGTTTTTTGTTTTGTTTGAGACAGTGTCTCACTATGCACCCCAGGCTGATCTCAAACTCTTGAGCTCAAGTGATTCTCCTGCCTCTGCCTCCTGAGTAGCTGGGACTACACACATGCACCACTGAGCCCAGCTTTCCATATGAATTTTAGAAGGGGGTTTTTCTATCTTTACAAAAAAATTGGCATTTTGATAGGAACTGCATTTAATCTGAAAATCGCTTTGGGTAGTAGTATTAACAATATTAAATCTTCAAATCCTTGAACACGGGCTACCTTCCTATTCTTTAATTTCTCTTGGCAATGTTTTTTAGCTTTCAGTATGCATGTCTTTTGCCTCTTTGGTCAAATTTATTCCCAAGTGTTTTATTCTCCCTGATGCTATTATAAATGGAATTGTTTTCTTAATTTCATTTTCAGAGTGTCAATTGCTCAGTACAGAAATGCAACAGATTTTTTGTCGACTTTGTATCCTGCAATGTCGCTGAATTCACTTATTAGCATCAGGTTTTTTTGTGGGGGGGAATTATCTTAAGGGTTTTATAGATATAAGATCATATCATGTTAAACAGAGATATTTTACTTCTTCTCTTCTAATCTGGATACCTTTTATTTCTTTTTTCTCCTGAACTGCTCTGGCCAGAAGTTCTAATACTATGTTGAATAGAAGTGGTATCCTTATCTTTTTTTTTTTTTTTTTTTTTTTGAGGAGAAGGAAAGGGAAGTTTATTAATTTACCAGCAAATGAGAAGGTTGGCAGACACCCGTCTTAAAGTACCAATGTCCTCCTTGTCTCTTGTTCCTGATCTTAGGGGAAAAGGCACTCTTATTTCTCTTACTCTTAAATTTCATTTATTTCTTAATTTTTCTTTTATGCTTTCTATTTTGTCCTTTCTTTCCTCCTATGAACAGAGTTCCTAAATATGATATTCCAACTCATCAATTTCTCTTTGATCCTAATTTTTTTTTTTTTTTTTTTTTGACACAGAGTGCTGTGGCATCAGCCTAGTTCACAGCAACCTTGAACTCCTGGGCTGAAGTGATCCTCCTGCCTCAGCCTCCCAAGTAACTGGGACTACAGTTACAAGAGCACCACCACACCGGCTAAATTTTCTATTTTTAGTAGAGACAGGGTCTCAGTCTTGCTAAAGCTGGTCTCGAACTCCTGACCTCAAGCAATCCTCCCGCCTTGGCCTTCCAGAGTAGTAGTGGCGTTAGCCACTGCGTCCGCCCAGCCAGATCCTAATTTTATACCTCTCATAGCTAACATTTGCCTGGGGTCCTTGTAAGCTTTTGTTCTTGTTTTATACTGTTAATATCCTCCCTTATTTCTTAGAAAGTTTATTAGGCTTTTCTTTTTATTTCATCTGCCTTTGCTTCTGGTGTTATCTGTAATATACTGTAGTTTGTTGCTTTTTATTTGACTTTTGAGGTGCTTGTGCTCACTTGTCTCCTTATTTGGGACATATTTACTTGGCAATATTACCGTCTCTGGATTATGTGTGCCGTGAGAAAGAGCCTAACCCTAGTCTGTACCAGCTCCATTTAGCTCTGAGAAATCAGTGGGGGGATGGAGGATTTCTAGGCAGGAAAGCCCGAAGAACCAGAAAAGCAGTTAACCATTTCCCATTCAATGAACACCTCCACACAGGTTAGTGATCCACTCCCATTCACTAGGGAAAAGGAAAGCAGCATTGGGAAGGAAACATTTTTTTAACTGTAATTCACCACCCTCTAAGAGTTTGGTGGAGGAAGGGTGGCAAGGGAACTTTAAGGGTGAGGAAGTTTAGAAGTGTGGACTTAGGGGGTGCCATTATGATTTATTCTTGAGAAAGCTTGCACCCACTGACTGAGTCACTTCCATCATAGCCCTGAGTCAGAGGCAGACGCTCAGTATCAGGACAACAGGGGAGAGGGGAAGAGACTTGCCTCCTTTTCCCCTAATCATCCTTGCACAGCCACACTGCCAGCTCCCTGTCCCCGACTGCAGCCACCATCTCACACACAATATCAGTACTCCAAACAGGCAAGAACCCTCATTAGACAAAAAATTGGGCTTCAAAATTATCAATTTTTAATTTCCTTCAGAAATGAATCTGTTCCACATTAAAGTCAATCTGTTTCACACATTTTTCTTAATTTCTTTGATTTATTCAACTTTTTTTTTTTTTTTTTTTTTAAAGAGACAGAGTCTCCTTATGTTACCCAGGCTGGAATACAGTGGCTACTCACAGGTGCAATCACAGCATACTACAGCCCTGAACTCCTGGCCTCAAGCGATCCTCCCACCTGAACCTCGCAAGTAGCTGGGACTACAGATACATGCCACTGAGCCCGACTTACTCGACAAATATTAACAGAACACTTACAATGTGCCAGACACATAGGCAATTGCACATGGAAATAAAACAGGTAAGCCCTTGCCTTCAAGAAGCTTACATCCATCCTAGCAAGGGAATAAAATATTATGCTAGTTAGTGATAAAGGTCATAAAGAACAAGGAAATAAAGGAAGGGAAATAATATTAAATAGGAGGGCCCTTTTAACAAGGAAGATCTGAAGAGAGATTGAACGAACTAAGAGTGAACTATGTAATTATCTAGAGAAAATGCACCAGAGACAGAAATAACAGCAAATGCAAAGTTCTCAACCACGGGAGGGGAGAAGTATGTGAGGGCAGATGGGGGAGGGATGTGTGGCATATTCCAGAACAGCAAGTCCAGCGTGGATAAAGCAAACTGAACAAGAGAAAGAATGGTCAATAATATGACAGAAACTAGCAAAAGACCATGAAAACTTAAATCCACACAGGGAAATAAGACAAACTAATTGAATACCTGAACATAATTGTTTTATCAACACAATAGAACGGAAGAAGACAGTCATTACGGGAAACAACAAAGAACACTACTGGTTTTAAATCATACTTATAATTTTTTAAAAAATGCACTGGTAACAAACTTAAATAGAAAGTAGCAATTATGCTGAAAATTTGCTAGTGACAATCACCCTGAAAGGAACACGAAATATTTCTAAACTATAGCAGGAAGCCACAGAAGTCTTCTGCTGAATTCATTTACCTGGTACCAAATGTGCATGCTTCTATTACCTTAATTCTAAAGTACATTTCTAGAATCTATTTCATATTCCATCAACATTCTATATTTGCTTTAAAGACCAAAGGGAAGCATAGCTTAAAAGATGACTTTGGCCCAGCAAGTGGCTCAGACCTACAATCCCAGCACTTAAAGAGACCAAGGCGGGAGGACTGCTTGTGGCCAGGAGTTCAAGGTCAGCCTAGGCAAAAGAGACAGGCTTCATCTCTACACAAAATTAAAAGACAGATGTGATGGCATGCACATCTATAGTCCCGGCTACTCAGGAGGCTGAGGCAGGAGGATCGCCTGAGCCCAGAAGTTGGAGGCTACAGTGAGCTATGACTGCACCACTGCACTCCAGCCTTGGTGACAGAGTGAGACCTGTCCCTATTGGAAAAAAATGACTCTGTTCCTTACTCTGCCAAAGCATCTTTAGCCAGCCTCTTGAAATATGACTGGTGTGTTCTAAGAGAGAATGGGCTTCTGCCAGTTGCCTTCTGAGAACAAAAACTTTTTCAAGGTTATGTACTGACCCCTCCTTAATAGAGGCTAATTCTAGGCCAACCGATAGCAAACACAAAGCATTTCTAAATAACATACAATCTAACAAAAACCTGACATCCCAAAAGAGAATCTCTTAAAACATTTTAATCTGATTTTTAGAGATGCGTGAATATTTTTAAAACTTTCATCAGGAGACTAGTCTGCAAGAGAAAGAACTGTACCATTTCACAAAAATAAGTCACAGAAAAGTAGCAAATGTAGTGACTGCAGTATGTTGGTTTCAGAAAGATTTGTGATTCTAACCCAGAAATAAAATGTTATCCTTGATAAGGTAGGAAAGCATAGTCATGATAACATTACTCTGGATGAGCGAATACCTAACTCAATCATAGTTTTGAAAAATAATTATTAACCTGTTAGTATCAACTTTGGAAATGAAGTCCTCAATCAATGAGCTCTGTCTCATTCTACATTCTCTTGAGAGCTTTTAATTTCATTATACGCTTAATAGCTTATGGGAAAAATACACTTTTGGCATAATGTAGCATTTGATTCAAAAATTGTTGGACAGACACCTATTATGTGTTAGATACTAGAGTTCCATTGATGAATAAGCTTATATTTCTTGCCCTCAAACAATTTTATTTTAAAAATAAAATTATACACAACTATTTTAAACAATAAATGTGAGTACTATTCTTGCAGTATAAACGAAATGCTAAAGAAACGAGGGTGAGTTGGTAGTTCTGTATACAGTACTGAAGGCTTCAGAGGATTTTATATTCAAAATTGGGCCTGAGGGGGAACAGAATTCTGCCACCCTAGGTAAAAACAAAATGAATAATGAAATCTTAGCAGTCTACAGTAGGGTTTAGGAAAGAAACACAGTGGAAACAGGCAAGAATCAGAGGACAAAGTGGCAGAAGCTGCCAACATGATCTTCCTAAAACTACAAAACAGAATGTCACTCTGTTCTCTAAAATCCTTTATTCCTTATCATCTATAGATTAGAGGCAAATTCAAGGCCACTAAATAGTCTTTCCTAACTGTTCCTTGCTTACTAAGACAGTCTTATCTCCTGTCATCCCAGCACTTTTATCTTCTGAGCCTTGGCAAAATGCACTCTTTCTTTCTGCTTAGATTGTCCTTTATACTTCTAACAAACGCTTGACTCTGATTTCTCAAGCATCAACAAATCAGTGTTGCCTTCCAATAATCCCAGAAAGAATGAATCCTCCTTCCTCTGTACTAACTTGTACCTGTAATTCTAGTTAGCATAAAGCCTCTGCAAAGGCACAGAACTGTAAAATGGTCTAGCATGTTTAGGCGATAGGAAGGTCCAGTATGGCCAGAGTGTACGGTCAATGTCTTATTTTTGTATACCCTTTCACCTTGCAGCTATTGAAACCGAACCAAGTGGAAAAGCAAAAGTGAGAACACAGACCCACAGAGCTCCGGCCTACTAAAAATGTGTTTGCCAGGTACATTTACACTAGCACCTGCTACTTATGTTCCTTTTCCCCTACTAACAAATAATTCCTGGTCACCACCTGTTTCAGACCCAGTCCTCATTTCACATCCTCTTTTGCAAAGATTAAGGCCATCAAGATATTATCTTTTCATCAGCTTTCCATCTTACTCTTAGCAAAATAAGGTATTCTTCCTAGAATGTTCCTCCTCCCATCTCTACCTACGTACATAAAACCAATTCCTGAGCAACATTTTTCCTATCATTTAAACAAACAGATCTTCCCTACCCAGCCATTCTCTACCTGCTGTGCTAGCTCCTTCCTTCCTTTTAGTGCCAAATCTCATGGCAATCTCATTTTCCCTTCATGCACCTCCTCAATATGTGCAAGGGACTGTAAGAGGTCTAAACAATTATTGTCTCTGATTATTTTAACCCTCTTAAAATCTGGTTTCCAAACACACCATCCTACTGAAACACTTCTCTACTTCCATTCTTTTACCTCTCTCTTCATGACAGCTAACTACCCTCTCACGATCTTTGACACAATAGGTATGACCCTCTCCCACCAGAGTTGGAACTGTGTTTTACCCATCTTTAATTTTATTCCTTCCCCCACACTGTGTCCGTGTATTAAGCACTCCTTCCTCTGCCATCTCACTGCCACTCCCGGTCTGCAGCCCCATCGTCTTGTGCCGACAGTACTGTAGCAGCCTCCAGGTTTGTTTTTTCCTATACTGAATCGAGTATATCACCTCTAAATTAAACAGATACATGATTATGTTTCTTACTACTAAAAAACCTCAAGTGGAAAAAAACCGCAAGTATATAAAAATCAACACATTTGTTTCAAATAGCTTTATTGAGATATAATGCACATACCATTCACCCATTGAAAGAAATAGTTCAATGGATTTTTAGTACATTCACAGATATGTACAACCATTACCAAAGTCATTTTTAGAACATTTTCATCACCTTAAAAAGAAACCCGAAGGCACCCCTTCGCTCTCAGGTCAAAATGGCTGGCAGGCCAGCTGTTGCAACATCACGCCGGTGGCTGGATGGTATTCAAAAATGGTATTACAATGCTGCAGGAGTCAATAAACTAGGGTTAATGTGAGATGATACAATATACGTCGTAAAGGAAGCCATAAGAAGACTTCCTGAGAATCTTTATGATGCCAGATGTTTCAAATTAAGAGAGCACTGGATCTGACCATGAGGCAGCAGATCTTGTCCATAGAACAGTTGACAAAATATGAAGAGGATAAATTCTACCTTGAACCATATCTGAAAGAGGTATTCATGAAAGAAAAGAGAAGAATGGGCAAAGAAGTAATCATACAGTTGAAATCTGTGGATGTAGCTGTCCTCAAAGTATTTTTATGAAGATGGTTAGACCTTAAATATAAAATTTAATAATTAGTTCATCTGCAGATGTATTACTTTAATAACTGTCTATTGTAAAAAAAAAAAATTAAAATTAAAAAAAAAGAAACCCATATCCTATACCTATCACCCCCAACCACCCTGTCAGCCCTCACCTGTCTTAAGCAACCACTAAGATGCTTTTTTCCTCCCTTTGTATTTCCCTATTCTGGACTTTCACATAAATAGAATCATATGTGGTCTTTTGTGATCACATAGTATTTTCAAAATTCATCCATGTTGCAGCAGGTATCAGTACTTCATTTCCTTTATGGCTAAATAACATTCCACTATCTGAGTATAACACATTTTGTTTATCCATTCATCTGTTGATGGACATGTAGGCTGTTTCTACCTTTCAATTGTTATAAATAATGCTGCTATGAACATCTTCATACCAGTTTTTGTGTAACATGTTTTCAATTCTCTTGCGTATATACCAAGAAGTGGAATTGCTGGGTCACACAGTAACTATGCTTAATCATTTGGGTAACTGTCAGACTGTTTTCCAAAGCAGCTACACCATTTTCCGTTCCCACCAGCAGTGTTAGAGGGTTCTGATTTCTTCACACCCTCACCAATACTTGCTATTACCTGACTTTTTGATTTTAGCCTTCTTAGTTGGTATGAAGCAGTATCTCATTGTGGTTTTGATTCACATTTCTATGATGACAAATGATGTCAAGTTTCTTTTCATGCGCTTACTGGCCATTTGCATATCCTATTTGGAAAAATGTCTATTCAGACCCTTTGCCCATTTTTAAATTGGGCTATCTTATTATTGGGTTCTAACAGTTCTTCATATATTCTAGACACAAGTCTTTTATTAGATATATAATTTGCAAATACTATTATTCTGCAGGACAGTCTTAACTTACTTGATGGTGTCCTTTAAAGGGCAAGTTTTTTTTTTTTTTTTTTTTTTTAGACATAGTATCACTCTCTTGCCTGGGTGAGTGCCGTGGCATCAGCCTAGCTCACAGCAACCTCAAACTCCTGGGCTCCAGCAATCCTACTGTCTCAGCCTCCCAAGTAGCTGGGACTACAAGCATGAGCCACCATGCCCGGCTAATTTTTTTTCTATATATATT
>CAUYSK010007643.1:0-61770 GCA_963575035.1 Avahi laniger | reverse complement strand
TTATAATAAAGTTTGAAGTCTGATAAGTTGATACCTCCCATTTTGTTTTTATTGCCTAGAATTGTTTTTGCTATGCGGGGTCTTCTCTGGTTCCATACAAAGCGTAAAATTAATTTTTCTACATCTGTGAAGAATGATGTTGGTATTTTAATATGGATTGCATTGAATCTGTAGATCACTTTGGGTAGTATAGACATCTTAACGATGTTGATTCTGCCGACCCACGAGCATGGTATGGTCTTCCACCTGTTTACGTGCTCTGCTATTTCCTTCCTCAATGTTTCATAATTCTCCCTGTAGAGGTCTTTTACCTCCTTAGTTAAATATATTCCTAGATACTTTATTTTCTTTGTTGCTATTGTGGAGGGAATTGAGTCTTTGATTTGGTTTTCAGTATGACTGCTATTGATGTATATGAAAGCCTCTGATTTGTGTGTACTGATTTTCTATCCTGAGACTTTACTGAATTCATTTATCAATTCCAGGAGCCTCTTGGTTGAATCCATGGGGTTTTCTAGATATAATATCATGTCATCAGTAAATAGTGAGAGTTTGATCTCTTCTGTTCCCATTCATATGCCTTTAATATCACTCTCTTGCCTGATTTCTGTGGCCAGGACTTCCAGCACTATGTTGAATAGAAGTGGAGATAGTGGGCAACCTTGTCTGGTTCCAGTTCTAAGTGGGAATGTTTTCAATTTTTCCCCATTCCATATGACGTTGGCTGTGGGTTTGTCATAAATGGCTTGTATCATTTTTAGGTAAGCCCCATCTATACCTATTTTGTTAAATGTTCTTATCATAAAACGGTGTTGAATTTTGTCAAATGCTTTTTCTGTGTCTATTGAGAGTATCACATGGTTTTTGTTTTTGCTTCTGTTTATGTGGTGAATTATGTTTATAGATTTGTGTATGTTGAACCATCCCTGCATCTCTGGAATGAAGCTCACTTGGTCATGATGGATTATTTTCTTAATAAGCACCTGGATTCGGTTAAGTAGAATTTTGTTGAGAATTTTTGCATCTATATTCATAAAGGATATTGGTCTGTAGTTTTCCTTTTTTGTTGTGCACTTCTTTTATTATCTCAATCTGCTGCTTTTCCTAAAGGCTGCCAGTGACCTCCAATTAGTCCTGGTTGACAGCTCAGTAGCAGTCAACATGGGTTGATCACTCCCTCAAATACTCTCTCCCCTAGGTGACCCCAATTCCACACAGTAATGTGTTCTGCCCATCTTTTTTGAAGCTCTTAGACTCTTTGCTGGCTTTCTTTTTCTTCTTGCTTTGAAAATCCTGGTGTTCCTGAGGGTTCTGTCCATTTTCTTTCAATACATTCTCCCTAGATGATTCCCAAAATTTAATAGCTCCATCCCAGACCTCTCTCTGAGCTCCTGACTTAAATATGCAACTACCTAATTGACATCTATACTCAAATCTCTCACTTGGCTAATCAGTATCATCCTTCAGATCTCACTTGGTCAGGGACGTCTTCCTTAACTATCTAGTGCAGGTTAGGTCCACTTATTATATGTTCTCATATCATCTTGTGCTTCTCCTTGTGAAGTAGTCATCAACTTATTATTATCTCATTCACACTGTTGGGGATGGAGCATTAAACAAAACAAAGTCTCTGCCATCATGGAGATTAAAGTTTCATATGGAAATATTATGAAATACCTAGAGACAGGCTTTCTGAAAGTATGAAGAACCAACAGTATCAGATCCCCTGGAAGCAAAGCTATTAAAATAAACCCATATTTCTGGAAAAAGGGACACAGAGTAGAGGGTTCCTACAGTATTTGTGGTATCAGGAACTTTTTTTCCTTTATCAGTTTTATAGAGGAAAAATTTACTTAAAGTACATCCATCTAGAGAATACAATTCTGTGAGTTTTGACAGTCATTTACATCTGTGAAAGCACCACCACAAGCATTAATCCATATATTTCCATCAACCCCAAAGATTCCTTGTGAACCCTTCACAGTTCATCCACTTTGACCCAAGCAACCATTGCTCTGCTTCTTGTCACCACAATTAGTTTGCATTGTGTCTAGCTTCTCTCACTCACCATATCACAGATGCATCCTTGCTGTGGCAGCAGATCTATCATTTCTATTGCTGAGTATTCTACTGCTTGGATATATCAATTTTGTTTATCCATTCTCCTCTTAAAGGACATTTATGTTTAGATTTTGGTATTGTGAATAAAGCTGCCAAAAATTTAAAGCATGGGTTGGGTTTCATTTCTCTGAAGTAACCAGTTGTGGAGTGGTTGGGTTGTATGGTAAATTTATGTTTAGTTTTTTAAGAAACTGCAAAACAATTTTCTAAAATGATTATACTATTCATTTCACATTCCCATCACTACCATGTGAGTTTCAGATACCCCACATTCTTGGCAACACTTGGTATGGTCAGTATTTTTAACTTCAATTAAACAGATACACAATGATATTTCACAGTTGTTTTTATTTTTCTAATGACTAATGATATTGAGTATCTTCTCACATGTTCACCAGTCATTAGTACTCTCTTGTGAAGTTCAAATATTTTCTCCCTTTTATAATCAGCTTTTTTCCCTTATTATTTTTAAGTTATAAGAATTTATTCTGGATCACAGTACATTAGAAGATATATTTATTGCAAATATTTTATCCAAGCTGTGGTTTGTCTTCTAATTTTCTTAAGTGTCTTTTCAATTTATTTTAGATCCAATGTGCCTTTTCTTTCACGGTTCATGTTTCTTGTGTTCCATCTAAGAAATCATTGCCTAATCTAAGATGACAAAGATTTTTATACTATGTTTTCGTCTGGAAGATTCATAATTACAGATTTCATGTTTAGGTGTATGTCTATTTTGAGTTATTTTTAAAATGGTGGGAAATAAGACTTAAGAATCATTGTTTTGCAGTGAATGTCCAATTGTCCCAGCACCATTTATTGAAAAGACATTCCTTTCCCCACTGAATTGCCTCACCATCTTTGTTGAGAAACAGTTGACCACATGCATTTCTATATCTGGACTCTTTACTGTTCCAGCGATCTATGTGCCTATTTTTAAACTCAGTGACACATTATCCTGATTATTATAGCTTTTTAGTAAATTTGGAAATCAAGGAATATAAACCTTTAAATTTTATTCTTTTAAAAATTGTCTTGGCTATTCTAAGCCATTTGCATTTCCATATGAGAAGGCATTGTCATCACAGATGACAGCGCCATGTGTGTTATTGCCCCTGAAGACCTTCCAGTAGGACAAGATGTGGAGGTGGATGACAATGATACTGATGATGCTGACTCTGGGTAGGCCTAGGCTAATGTGTGTGCTTATGCCTTGGTTTTTAACAAAAAAGTTTAAAAAGTAAAATAAATAAATAAATTTAAAAATAGAGAAAACCTTACAGCTTACAGAATAAGGACACAAAGAAAAAGTGTCTTTGTATAGCTGTACAATATTTGCATTTTATTATTACAAAAGAGTCAAAAAGTTTTAAAAAATTAAAAAGTTTATGAAGTAAAAAAGTTACAGCAAGCTAAGGTTAATTTATTATTGAGGAAAGAAAAATATTTTTTATAAATTTAGTGCAGCCTAAGTGTACAATGTTTATAAAGTCTACATTAATGTACAGTAATGTCCTAGGCCTTCGTATTCACTCACCACTCACTGACTCACCCAGAGCACCTTCTAGTGCTGTACGCTCCATTCATGGTAAGTGCCTTATACAGGTGTACCATTTTTTATCTTTTATACTGTATTTTATTTTTTTTACTGTACCTTTTCTGTGTTTGGATACGTTTAGAGAGACGGATACTTGCCATTGTGTTCTAATTGCCTACAGTATTCAGTACAGTAACATGCTGTACCGGTTTGTAGCCTGGGAACAATAGGCTCTTCCATATAGCCCCGGTGTGTAGTGGGCTGTACCATCTAGGTTTGTGTAGATGCACTCTATGATGTTTGCACAATGATGAAATCACCTAACAATGTATTTCTAGGACATATCCCTGTTGTTAAGTGACATGTGACTGTAGATGGATTTAGATCTACCATTTTATTATTTGTTTTTTGTCTGTTCTCTATGTTTTTTGCTCCTCTGTTCCTCCCCCCCACCTTTTTTTTCAGATTATGTAAATAACTTTTAGGATTCCTTTTCAATTTCTCTATTGTCCTTTTAGCTATTCGTCTTTGCATTTTTCCCTTAATGGTTGTTCTAGGAATTAAAATAACATTTTTGGTAGCGTTTTTGCAAGATGCCCTGCCCCTTGATTCTCAGCAGTAAGAAATGGTGTGAAGGAAAAGATAAAATCCAATATTCTTAGGAAGTCAAAGTCTAAAGACAAAATCTAGAATGTAAGTTTAAAACCCTTTTCAAAGACCTTAAAATAATCCAAGGTGATGCCTAAAAGAACCACTCAGTCAAACCATAGGGTCATTAAGAATCTTAAAGATACTGTCTCTCAGCAGTTTTGGAAGCAGTTCAAAGAATAAAAGGGTTTATCTCAAAGAGCTTTTTAGTTGTAACTTTTTTCCTAACAGAATGAACCTCAATAAGATTCATGTGAGACCCATACATTTTTTAAGAGAATTATATTTGCATAAACTCAGTGAGCTTGGACTGAAATGGACAGAAACAGGAAAAAATAAAAAATGAGCCCCCAAATACTCAACATTTTACAGGATGAAATGAGGCTGAGAAAAGTAGCAGCTGTGAACACAGGCTATCTTTTACAAAAAAGGAATACAGGGGGTGGAACCAAGAACAATGGAGAATCATTCCCAGCAAGGAGGATGACTGAGTCTGACCAAGGAATTCCCAATATTTGCCTGGCTCAATTTCATAACTGCTATGGAACAATGATTCCTGTGTTTCTGCTTTCTGAACAGAAGTGTCTCTAGCGATTATCTTATGCTTATCTCACCACAGTACACTGGGCATGTGAGGGGCAAATAACTAGTTTCTTTGGTCTGAGGTCTTCAGATCAAGAGGAACTTTACTGAAGGAATTACATAAGAAACTACAATTAAGGAGTGTCATTGCAACTGAACCTGATTTAGGTGAAAAGATACTGAACTTTAAGCTAATGCTATAATAGAATCTCTGAAGTTTGAAAACTGTGATTTATCCTTGACTTTCCCTATTTCTGTCCACATTAAATAGTAGCAAAGTCCTGTGATTCTTCCTAAACATCTCTTTAACTCACCCCCTCCTCTCTTTGGCAACTGCTTAAATTCAGAATCTTATCATAGATTACAATAACCCGCCTACTAGTGTTTCTGAAATAAAACTCTCTCCACCTCACTGTGTAACCTTATGTCCTAGCTTATATTGGATTGATGGTAAAATGAGGGTTATAGCACCAGTCCTAACACATATAGTAGTTTCCATCACATTGTACTGTAAATATCTGCTTACAGATTTAATTCCTGCACTTTTTACTTTTATATCACCAGGACCTAGACCAGTGCCCATCACATAACAGGTATTTGTTTACTGAATGAATGACAAATGTTTGTGTTGCATGTACTTCTAAAGCATTTAAGACTGTTCACAATAAAAGATACATATCCATTAGGATAATTAAGATAAAAGTAAAAGGATACCTATACAATAATCTAGTTTGCCTAAGAAAAAGTTAAATTTCTGAAAAATTGATTCATTCAAAGTTGAATTCATTCAATGAAATTCATTCATTATTTCATTAATGCAAGACAAATGAGGTGGTACTATGTATTCATACCCATTTTCAAAATGTTTGCCTGGTTTTCTAAGTTAGATATTTCAATCTTGACATTTTCTTTCATCAAAAGTTCTCTTTTCTTTGTTATTTCATACTCATTATTGAAGTCTGTAATTTCTTTCATAAATTTTTCCTCCTCCTCCATTACTTTTTTCTTTGTAGCCTCCTAAAAAACAGAAAAGATGAAATATAGGTGTTAGTTGCAATAATATTTTTCTTTAATGATTTAAAATATAATCATTTGGAATTATTAACAATGAAAGTATAAAATTATACTTCCTGACATTACTGAAAAAAATGCCTTTTTCTTCTAGTAATATGAAAAAACTCTGAAGCTATTATATATTAACAAGCAGCTATCTTCAGATGAAAGATATATACTTAAAGTTTTGGGAGAATTATTGAACTAGAGATCCTACCAATCATCATTATATCTGTGTTTATTTGTATATTAAACTTAATAATCATATATGTCATTTTGTCATTGCAATATAAAATTAGATGATAAAATAATTAAATGACCAAACTTAAAAATTAAAATCTACATTCAATGGAATTACTGCTTTACAGGAAACAAATAAATAAGAATATCTAAGAAGACCTTTTAAAATATAGACAATGAAGGTAAAACTATATATGCATTTCAAAATCAGTTCTGAATGATAGTTTACATTTTATGAAATATCAACATTACACGGAAATAAGACTTTCTAAAACCATGGACAATACTTTTTTTCTAAGAGATGTCAATGAATTTTGAGCCACATTTTGAAACTGGCCATGTCATTCAAAACCACCCAATCTGTTGGTTCTGACTTTTGATATGCATTTCAATATTTTTGAATGTATTTTCTTTAAAATGTCAATTAATATTTCTAAACTGGCCCTGTCATTCAGAACTACTACTCAGACTGTTGGCTCTAAGATAAAAAGACAAACAAAATCCAGGCTTTTACCCACATCCATAAATATGCCTAAAGTGTCAACCTCTCTGCCTTTCAAAAACATTAAAACCAAAGTCTTAAAGCCTGAGCAATTCAAATCAGTTTCACTATTTCTTTTGTGCTTATTATAATTGCAAATAATTTCTATATTGCATCCCTGCCAGTAGAATTCTTTCAAACTATATTACTCTACCAACTGGTTTTAAATAACACTTATTACTTTTCTGTATCTGAAAAGTACTATCTGCCAATATGCATATGGATAATTTTCTAAAAGTACACCTAAGTATATCTAAATACTTTTGACATAGTTAATAAAAGAGATTTTTCTAAGTGGCTGGAGACTTACAAAGGTTTGGAGAAGCATATTCCTTTCATTTGTAATTTCACTGAATTGTCTTTCTAAAGCATTTTCATGAATTTTCAAAAGGTGTAAGAAGAAGGATTTTTCAGAAAACTGCTGAACCTTCAAAGTAAAAAAAAACACCAGAAATCAGAATAAAACAATTAATTAGGCATTTTAGGGTACCTTAGTTAATAGGAGAGATTTGTATAGTATAAAACATTTTCTGTATTAATCTTTAAAATACAAAATTCACATTAAATATCTTATTTTATAAGTACTATCTTATATTATTTTATAAGTACTTTATGATTATAATTTTATAAGCTCTTCCCCCAGTAAGACTACAGCTTCCTCAAGGGCTGAGAATGTGTTTTCTTCTACCTCTCCATCCTTAGCACAGTTCTTAGCTTAGGTACTAAGGCTTACAGAGTACACACACTGAAATCCACTTCAAGACAGCTTGTTTTAAAGAACAGGTTTCTATTCTCACAACTTATAAGGAGGATTTGGATGAATAAATCATGTACACAATGTGACTAATAAAATAATGAGATAAAATCTACAAAGCATAGGCAAAACCCCAGTCCCATGACTATACTTAAATAAAATATAAGTCTGCTAAAGTCCTCAGACGGGGTTTGAGAATTCATTTTTTGAAATTTTAGTACCTTATTTGGTTCTAAATAGCAAAATATATAATAAACATTAATATTAGACATGTAACTGTTATTTTATAGTATCTCCTGAGACATGAATATTGAAACAAAAGTCAGGAAGCTGTAATATATACAAACTAAAAATGATGCTGGACTGGAAATACTGTAATCTTTCTACTATGTTTAGTATTGGTCCTCATAAGAAAGCATGACTTCCAGTTTGGGGCTGTTCCCATCTCTGTAGAAAAAAGAAAAAGGATATAAATTCAAGTTAAATTGCAGAAAGCAAGATTTATGTTAGTTATAAGAAACTTCCTCAAGGTGAGAGACAGGTTGTGAAATCTCTGTCCCAGAAGATATTGAATAGTAAAGAGCTTAGATATAGTCTAGTCCAGAGGCAAAGGGTTGCCTTAAAAGACAGTTTGAAATATTATAGCTAAAAAGTCCTAGAAATATTGGCATTAAAAAAAAGTAGCCAAAATAAAACAGAAAATGTGATCTTACATTTTTATAAGATCATAGACTATCTACCCACACCTTTAGTTAGTACTTGATGCTGTTCTCATCAACCCTATTTTAAGAAAGACAGCAACAGAGAAAGATTAGAGAGGTACAATTTACATGACCAAAGGAAGTGAAATAATATTTTAAAAATTGGGGAAAGGGAGAAGAGGTATTTTACTGTCTGAGAAGTCAGAAATTAGAAAACATATGGCCAAATCTATAAAATCATATAGAAATTGATAACAAGGGCAAACAAGAGTATGATCATGAATTGTGCCACAGTTATTTAGAATAAGAAAATACTTCAGGGCTATTCAGTATTGCTTATATAAATAAGAATAAAATGAAGTCCATAGAAGTCAAATAGCTTAACAAAGATTATGTAACTATTCATATAATATGAGTAGCCCCAGGACTAAAACCCAATTCTTCTGACTTCCTCTCTTCTAAATCATAACGTTACTCTGGAAATACTAGAACTATTTCAAAGTAATGAAAAGGTAATTCTGGAGCAAAAAAGGGACTTCAGTCTCTGATAATAGTATAAGTGGAAAGTATATAAATTTAAAAAACATTTGGAAAAATTATCAAATACTGGATCCATCACAGCTTACTGAGAGGGTTGCTTGCAGTATATACCTAATTCTGAGAGTTGCTACTGTGGACAGTAATCAGGAATGCTCACAAAAATGCTCTAGAGACCAAATATTGGGCTGGATAAACTCTGATTTAATTTACGAAGATATTTCAAGTACTATGCCCTTCAGAATCAAAATTCCTGAATTATGTTTCTACCACTGATCTGTTATAAAAAGACACAAGTCAAAACCCAAAAGTGAAGAAAATATTACTTATCAAACTAAGAAAAGTTTAAATAAGGTTTAAGCAAATTTATTATTCAAATTCAGAAAAGTTTTATGTTAAGGACTCAGAAACTAAGGTTCTCTGTCTCAGTTAACAACAACTGAGGGCTAAAATTACCACTGAGCCATGTCCTTTTTCTTAAATAGGAGAATAACAAATATTAAAAAGAGCTGTGTGACATATTGGCACTTAACTGGAATATTTTACCATAAACTAAAAATCGAAAACTATATACCAAAAACTAAAACGTAGACAGCTGTTCTAAAGATTTATAAAAAGACTATTTCTATAATCTTCCTCTTCCTAAAATTTCATGCAAATTATCCATTTTGAGGTCTTCTCTGCTTATTTTTATTATTTTGACTCTCTCCTCTTCATTCTCACTTTCTACCTTACCTTTCATCTTTATCTTATACTTCCCTATTTTCCTTTTTTTTTTCTGAGACAAACAGTAGCTCTGTTGCCCAGGCTAGAGTGCAGGGGCATCATCGTAGTTCACTGGAACCTCAAACTCCTGGGCTCAAGTGATCCTCCTGCTTTGGCCTCCCCAGTAGCAGCGACTCCAGGTGCATGCCACTACACCCGGCTAATTTTTTTTTTCTTATTGTTCATAGAGATGGGGGTCTCATTATGTTGCTCAAGCTGGTCTCTAATTCCTGGCCTCAAGCAATCGATTCTCCTTCCTCAGCCTCTCAAAATGCTAGGATTAACAGGTGTGAGCCATGACACCTGGTCCATACTTTCCTCTTTTAATCAAGATCTAAAAAGTCCCAGAGAGTCAATAACTGAAGAAAGATTACAGTTATACACTAATTTTTAAATTTACTTAGGATCTATGATTTAAAAAAAAACATTTAATACAAGAAAGTCTTGGCACGTAGAGGAAATAGCATGATAGAGAAAGGGACAGGAGTTTGGGAACGCTAAAAACAAGAAGAACAAGAATAGATGCCTACAATATGCTGATTCACATTGCTGAAGACATCGGTAGATTAAAGTTGCAGAAAGTAAACGAGGCCTAGTATTATTAATATAGAATCTTCACAGTTTGATGGAACTAAAGGTACAGAAAACTTTTGGATCTTTCCAGTTCCTCTCTGCCAAGTGTTAAGTTATCAACTCTTCAGAAATAGAATAGCTTTTCATAGTTACCTATATGTAGAATGCTTTGGGTTGTTCCTTTTGTTCTTTCTGTTGTCCCAACTAATTTCTTAAGTTATTTTTCTGTTCCTGTGGTTTGAAAGCCAGACCTGCTGCTGTGTAAAATTTAAGTAACTATTCCAAATATAACCCTGAACATACTGATGGGATTGAAAGATGAATAATCATCAGAAATCTCTCTCACCTCTCTTCTGTTACAAAGGTGATGAGTGGGAATCAGAATTGGGAAGATACTACATGAGAGATTAAATCATGACATAAAAAATATTTCTAAATATCTTTCTCTGAGCCAGTTTTGAATTGAGACACTATCTTATATCCATAGTAGCTTGAACTATTTATTTTATGATAAATAAAAACTTTAAAAACTATTAATTCTGTCTCTTGAGTTATTCAAAGATCCCAAGAGGCTATGAACAATATAAAGAAAAGGGTGGGAAGTCCCTAATGGCAGTAATACAAATTTTTCTTTCTCATTTCTCCCTGTCCTCTGACTAGAAACGAAGAAAAAAATATTTGCATATATCCTTAAAAGTTACATTCTAGAATCAAATAGCCAAGCTTTGTCAGAAAATATTGCTGCTTTGGAAAATTTTAATTTATAGCAGTGCCAGCTCCCTGGTTAATTCTGCTTCTCTCAGCAATAAAGATTGTTTTTTCCTTTCCCTATTTTATTCCTCCTGGGATATTTGATTTTTTTAATGGAGTTTATACTTTTCCCAGTGAGCTGACTTATCTGGTCAACTAGGTCAGTTTTCAGCAAAGGCATGATTTGTGACTTTTCACTATTCTTGCTGCCTGGGTGCCTTTAGGTATTTTTCTACCAGAAGAACTTAAAAATTGAAAATGACTGAGGATTTTAAATTAATGTTTGGATCCAAGTACGCAAAGTACAGAGCTACTCTTTGTTATGGTTGCTGCCATTAAAAATAATCTCAGCCTTAAGGAACTGACATTTTGCTGATTAAATGCTCTGCCCAATAGCATAATAGGCAACTTTACATAAAAAAAAAAACAAAGAGTTATGTGGGAGACTTCTCCTTCCTAAAATCATAACAATTGGGGAAAATAATGTGGTTGTTACAATTATGATAAAAAGACATTTTAAACAGTGGAGTAACGCCAGTGAATATTATATTCATTGATAACAGATGTTAAGGTTTTTAAAAAATAGATCTATTTTTATAAATACTTTTTTAAACCACAGATGAAAAACTTAAAGAATAACTCACTTTGACATAGTAATCCTAATACGGTAAGCAAGGAAGTTTCAATATTAGGAAACACTTGTCATTAATTATCATGGCTCCTAAGGCTTTCCGGGACCTGCACCGCCCCATTCCCATCTCCAATCAGTCTCTGTCTCACTCACTTCCTTCCAGCCCCACGGACCGGGCCTCCTCGCTGTTCCTGGGACACACTAGGCACGCTCTCACTTTAAGGCCTTTGCACCCTGTTTCCTCTGCCTGGAAATCTCTTTGCCCAGATTCCTCATGGTTTGTTTCCTCAGCTCAGTTAAGTGTACCCTTTTCATTATGGGTTATCGGGATGAGAACCACAACTATTTAAGTCTGATCTAGAAGTTCTTGTTAATGTAATATGGCCAAAACAACAACAACAAAAAGAAATAAGAGATATACTTATTCAAAATGCTGACACACAATTCTCTCTCTTGTTTGTTTGGGGCAAATGCCATCATTACATATCTAATAAATTCAAGAAAATCTACTGAGAAACTGTTAGAAATAAAAAGGAGTTTAGTAAAGAGGTTAGTAACTAAATAAATACAAAATCTATTCTAGTTACCAACAATAAGTAGAAATAAGTAGTGGAAATATTCCGTGACAGCAAAATCAAACAAAATACACAAATACATTTAGTAAGAAATATCTGAGACTTATATTAAAGACTCTCTACTGGGGACCATAAAAGAAGATCCAAATAAATTGAAAAATATACTGTATCCTTGAAATATTCAGAGTTGTAAGTACATCAATTCTTCCCAAATTACCACATGAAATTAATATAATCATAATTAAAATCCCAATGATTTATTAATAGCTTTTAAATTTTACAAAATTATTTTCAAATTTATCTAAAAAAAAAACCCAACTGCGAAAATAATCAGGAAGATTCTGAAAAAGAAATTACTCTTCCAGACAGTCAAAAATATTATATTTTTAAAGCTAATATATTTAAGCCAATATGATACTGGTGCCAAAAAAGATTAATAGTAGAAAAGTGCAGAATATCTAAAAACAGACACAAATGCATATATACATATACATACAAGAACACACACACATTACTATAAATCTGGTGCTTCCAATCAATGGGTAACATGTGACATTTACACCGGCAATGATAGTCATGTTTTCTTTAAAATATTAAAAACAAAAAAACACTGAAAAAGTACTAGAAAAAGACATTGTTTAAAAATCTTAAAGTGGAGCAGGCTTTCCTAAGCCTGGAATAGATTCAGAAAAAAACAAATGAAAGGATTAAAAATTCTAGCAACACAAAAATTCTAAACTTTGGTTAGAAAAATATATCATAAAAACCCAAGACACAAATAATAAAGCTTGCAGCAAATGACGAAGAGTAATATCTGTAATATCTAAAAAGCTAGAAGACAGTAAGAAAAGACAAAAAAGGGACAAATTTTATGAATAGGTAAATCACAAAATAAACATAAATAAATAAAAAAGTTATGTTAATAAGAATTCAAAGTAAAACTATAAAAGATGCCATTTTTCTTATAGTTGAAAAAAATTAATAACTTCTAGAGTATGAGTGGTGAAATTGTGAGAATATAACCTGAAACAACTTTTCTGGGGGACAATTTAGAAATTATGAAAAGTCCTAAAAATTCTATACCGATCAACACAAAAATTTGATTTCTAAAACCATATCTTAAAAAAGTGCACAAAGCTATATGTATAGTATTGTCATCATAATGATGTTAATGATAGCTAACTTATAGCAATAGTAAATATCAATAAGGAATTAGTTAAATAAAATATGGTATAGTATTTAATGGAATACCCTATAGCCATTGAAATTGCTTATTTAGATATATATTTACTGAGATGTCCAGGATATAGTAAATAGAAAAAAGCATATTGTTTAAGAAAAAATATACACGCATTTAAACAATTTTGAAAGAAAACCTATGAAAATATTAACTGTGTGGTAGAATCATGGGCGATTTTCATTATGCTTTTTGCCTAACTCTATTTTTGGAATAATTTGCAATAAACATGTATTACTTTTGTAAACAGTTGGAACAATAAAGCTGTTTTAATTTTTTTAAAAAATCTACAGCATGTTCACCAAATATAATGTAGGAAGTCCTCAGAATTTCCTGGGACGATGACCCACTCTTCCAGTGGGGACATATGCAAGCAATCCTAATAAAGACAGAGGGGAGCAGGAGCTTATAATAAGAAGACCATTTTAGAGTAAAAATCCAATCTGTTTTCCCGCTGCAGTAGTCACATATCTCCCTTTTCTTCCTCTTTTCTCTCTTCTCTTGGGAAGAATTGATTAGAATATAACTAGGAGAAAATGGACTATATTTGAAACCATGGAACTAATCTGAATCAAAGAAGCTGAGGTATGCAGCTTTTCAACTTATCTTGAAATATTAATCCAGGCAATAACAATTCATAAGACCATATAAGCACCAATGCCTGTATGAGAATTCTTTCCAGCAGCAGCGGGATTACAGGCACAGCTGTAAGTAGCCAGTTTGCCTTTGATCCCTTCCATTCACCTTTTCTGAACTTACCTGCTGTCCCAAAGGCCACAGCCAACCTAAATCTACTCTTTTCAAAATAACTCCTGCAATACAAAATTATTCTTCTTTTTCTCAAATAAAGTTCCCATTCCCAAAAAGCTGCTGATCTCAGTGAAATATTAATCCAATGAGGGAAAGAGCAATAAAACACAAAAACTGATAGGCCAAAAACATTTTATAATGATACTTCTTAATGTAAAAGACGGTTCTTGCGGAGATACTTTGAAATAAGGAGACTTCAGTGTTCCTTGACAACTCAGGTGGCAGTACTTTACCTTACCTATCACCACATCTTCCTATTCTGTCAGGATATAAAACAATGGAATGCTGAGGTAGTGGTTTTTCACTTACTGCTTTTAATGGGAGAACTATAAAATGTCACTGATTCTTTAAAACATACATTTTCCTCCCCATAATAAGAAAACTTGGCACACGAGCAAAAAATGATCATACTTCAGTCAAGTAAAGCTATGCTATGACTAATAGAAATTGGGTTGGGTATACTCATATCAATTGGCAACCAGTTTTAGCTCTAAGAAGACAGTTGATTCTTCAAGAACTCAAGAAAACAGGAATAGGACAAAGAACAATTTATATATTGTATCTGTTTGCAAAGTACAGGTGTGAACAGATCTCACAGAATAAAAATATGAACCTTCTGAAAACTACTGTTAACAGAAGAGAAAAAGAATTATTTGAACGATTGCAGAGAAGAGCACAGTACGCCTCCATAATATTTTACTACAGGATGCAAAAAAAAAAATTTGTTAATCAATTACTTGATATCCTCAAGAAGATAAAAACAAAGATATGTCCACTAAAACACAATAGTAAACAAGGACATAGGAGAATAAATTAAAAATACAACAAGCTAAGATAAAAACAAAGGCAGAAAATTAAAGAAATGTGAAAAAAAGAGAAGCAACACTGAATTTAAATTTGTAGAGAGCATTAAATAACTAACTAAACTAATGCTGCAAAACATGCAATCAGTGAGGCAAAGTATAAAAAGTTCTCCCAAACTGCTGGAGAGTAATGTCAGAGAACAAAGATTTAAACTATAAGAAATAGGAATATTGAAAAGGAAACTAGAACATAATAGCTGAGGTTAAAATGGGAGGCTCACCCTTGTTCTGGACAAAATTGATAGATATATCTGTGCACAAATTTGGAATTATAAAGGTAAAAAAAAATTCTAAAAGGAACAAGGGAAGAAAAATGCAGCAAAACAGGTTACCTAAACCAGGCTGATTTCAACATTCCTCTTCTGCATTAATAAATTTCAGAAGATGATAATGCCAGATTTATAAAATTTTCTGAAAACAGTTTTAGTCAAGAATTCTGTACACAGACAAGTTGTCATGCAAGTATAAAGACATCAAAGAAATTTCAGATATTGATGGCTTAGAAAATTTATCACTCACATATTCCTCCTGCACAATTACTTAAACAATTACAAAAACTCATCAAAAAAATAAGCACTCAAGAAGGAAGAATTTGAGTCATTCAAGAATTTTAGGGTGGAGAATTCTTGTTAATATGGCAGAATAAGCAAAAGTGGAAAGGACCCACTTTCTACTCCAAATACAGAGAAATGCCAGATAAAATATAATTACATTTAAATTACTTACATTACTTACCTAGGTAAGTCAAACGGAAGAGAGGGAAATCCTGTCAGAAATAACTCAGGGTAAGGACGGTGTGCTGAAATTCAAGCCCACAGGAGAAACAGATAGGGGCCTCAGGGGCTAGGGTTTTAAATGTCCACATAAGATCAAAGGTCAAGGCCAAAGGGAGCCAGAACTGGGCTCACAGTAATGTCAGGAATTGAGAAGTATCTATGCCAGCTACAAAAGAAAAGTAACAAAACTCCACCCATTGGCCTGGAGATGCAGCATTTAAATGAGTTGCATCCCACTGAACCACGCGTTGAAGAGGAGTCATACTCCATAAACTTGAACCCCAAGCCCGAACTGTTCATGGATGTGAGATTCAAATATTTCTTATTCCACTCAGTGCAGAAATCCAGAGCTTGGAAATGTAGCATAAAAACTGGTCCTAAACAGGGGAAATCTGCAAGGCCCTAGCAGCAGGGGTGAAACTGCTTCCTGGGGACACTTTTTCTATCAAGGGAATGTGTAGGAATGCCAGGAAAGATAAGCTCTGCAAAAAATAAGTTCACAATAAAAAATGTTAAAGTTCATAAGAAAATCTACCACCACGTAAGAAAGGTATCAAACGAAACAAGCAGAATTCATAGACGAGGAAAATACAGAACAGAGAATTCTATAAGAAAAATTTTAAATTAATTTATTCACTCCATAAATATTTGTTTAACACGTACTGTGATTCAGGTACTGTCCTAGATACCAGAAATAACAGCAGTGAACAAAATAGATAAATTGCTATCCCTCATGGTGCTTACATTCCACTGGGGGAGACAATTAATAAAGAGATCAATATGAAATATGCCAAGAGGTGCTAAGTGCTACAAAGAAAAATACACAGAATAAAGCACAAAGACAGAGACATATGAGATGAGGTAATGCTATTTTATATAGAAAGGGCCGAGAGGGGCCTCTACAGAAGCTTTTCTCAAAATTTTTTGTCTTATGACATTGAGTATTTAGGAGTATTTTGTATTTCTTTTCATTTTATTGTTTTTGTGAGTTACATCTAGCAGTATTTTCTGTATTAAATATTAAAGCTGGGAAATTTTTAAAACATTTAATCATTTAAAAATATCAATAATAATTTCATTACCTACTAAAATAAATATCATATTTTATGAAAAAATAATATTTCTAAGAAAAAAATTAGGAGAGTTGCATATACATTTTTTACAAATCTCTTTAATGTCTGGCTTAATAGAAGATAGCTGGACTCATACCTGCTTCTACTCAATCTTTTCCAATATCTTTGGTTGGAGTATGTGGAGTGCACAGATATGCATAATAGTTGGAAATGGGAGGAGTATTTTAATACTGTTTTCAAATGATTGTGTATATTGTTTTTTGATACTATACCAAAATTCCATGAGGGGTAGTTCCTTAAAGGTTGCTTGCAATGTGGATTCTGAAACGATGTCAATGAACTTTTCATTCTCTGTTATAATAAAATTCATTGGTTTATCTTGCACTTTGCATCTTTTATCCATGCACAATTTTGTAACAATATGCATTAGTTATTTGGAAAATATTGCTTCATTGAATTATGCAGATCCTCCAAATGTTGATACATTTCATAATATGATATCAAAAATAACATTCATATTCATTAATATCACTTACAAACTCATCAGAAAAATCTTTAAGTATTCATAAGCTGTCAAACTTATAGTGACAGATATGAGTTTTCCAAAATTCTAATTTTTGTGTGAAAGCTTGAATTTTATTATTGACAAAAAAAATAATGATGTCAGATATTTGCTTTGACGTGATAGGCTCAATGCATTTATTTTTGAGAAAATTTTGCCAAAAACCCAAGTCTAAATAACTATAATTTTGACTGTCAATTATCCAAGTAAAAAAGGTGTGCTAGAAAAAGAATAGCTAGTTCATATTGCAACTCAAACAATCACACACATGCTGTCCCTGTAGGCAATCACTATACTTTGGAATATAAAAGTACTTTAGGTGAACTTCCATTTCATCACACACAATATTGAAAATGCGTATACTCAATGGTCAGTTTCAATAAAAGTAATATTTTTTACACTTTAATCAAGAGCATAAAAACCAGCAGTGTTTGTTTTCTTATTGCGAGTGCATAGCAGGAAAGAATGCAACGACTATGAGTACAGTTTGGTGCCACTGCCTCGATTTGTGTTAACAGTTTTACTTCACACCGCTTTTGTACCATCAATGTGCATGTTAGTACAGTGAAAACAACAAATGGTACCTTTGTATTATTATGAAAATAGTATGACCTTATAGACTCCTTGAAAGTGTCTTGGGGACTCCTATGTGATCTGTGACTCCGCAGATCACACTTTAAAAATCAATGATCTAAGGAGACAACTGAGCAGAGAGCTAGGGTAACCAACCATCAAGATTTGCACGAGACTGTCCTGGTATTAGCACCGAAAGTCCTGCGTCTCAGGAGGATAATTAGTTACCCTATGGGGAGGGACAAAAATGAAGTGACCATGTATGACAGAATAATAGCCTAGGGAAGAAGCATTTCAGGCAGAAGAAATAGCAAGTGCAAAAGTCCTAAGGTCAAAGAATGGTTAGTATATTACAGAACAAAAGAACCCATTACAAAGGTACACACCCCTAGAAAATGTGATTGTTCCCAGGTAGGTAAGCTACTGGAGAATGTCCAACATAATACTCAGTAGACACTCAGTGACTCCTTTTGCCTATTTCCAAGTTTTGGGTAATTATTCATGACAAATGTGATAAGGCTTTCTCTACAGAATTACAAAGAGAAAATTAAAACCATTACAAACTATTTTAAAATGAGAACATAAAAAATTTTGAGTTTACAGTTAGGTTTATACAATCGAAGTTGCTTGATGTCAATCCTCTAAATGAAGAAGAAAGGTGTTATTTAATTTATTTGCCAATTATTCATGGTGTAATTTAGAAGTTGCTCAATGAATGTTTGTTGAATGAATAATTATCCAATGTGTAATTGGAGATATTTAGGGGAAGTGAGGAACACAGCTAACCGATTTTCTGAGAAATCATAAATCAAAGAGTAAACTTTTAAAAAGGGATTCTTTTCTGTTGTATAGTTTTATAAGGCTAGAAAACTAAATTTTAATCTCATGCTTTCTTCATACTGAACTGCAAATTTACTGTTTTTTAATTAGAGGATTGTTCTCTCAGTTCTTGGAAAGGAAGCATTTTTTTTCTGTTCAAAACATTTCTTAACATTTCAGTCTAAACTATTTATTTAGAATAGCTCTTAAAAGAAAAAAAAAAGGAATACAGGCTTTGGTAGATTTTAAAATTAGAAGCAGTACAGAAGATTTTCCACTTTGTGGATCCAAGCCAGGAAATGTGCAACTTTTGTGATGTATAAATACTTGCAAACAGAAAGGCTATCTGTGTATTGTTGTAGAGTTTTCTCTAAACTGCTATTACTATGAAATAGTCTCCGGACTTCCTTAAGATCATGAAAACTAAGTTGAGAAAAAAGAATCCAATAAATGCTATATATATTTAATAATATTTTTCACTTCATTTAGAAATGTAATCATTTTAGTTCTATTAATATGAAGAGAGATCACTACTTCTCAGAGACTAGGGATCCCCAAGAAACAATTGTGACCAGAAATATTACCATTAATCAAGGAGCTCATGTTAAGAACTTATGTGTCAGCTGGGCATGGTGGCTCACGCCTGTAATCCTAGCACTCTGGGAGGCTGAGGCGGGAGGATCACTCAAGGTCAAGAGTTCGAGACCAGCCAGAGTAAGAGCAAGACCCCATTTCTACTAAAAAAAAAAAAAAAAAAATAGAAAGAAATTAGCTGGCCAACTAAAAATACATATAAAAAATTAGCTGGGCATGGTGGTGCATGCCTGTAGTGCCAGCTACTCTGGTGGCTGAGGCAGAAGGATTGCTTGAGTCCAGGAGTTTGAGGTTGCTATGAGTTAGGCTGATGCCACAGCATGCTAGTCCAGACAACAGAACAAGACTCTGTCTCCAAAAAAAAAAAAAAAAAAAAAACAATATATGTGCCAAATGGCCAATAAGCATCTGAAAAGATGTTCAGTTTCACATGCACTAAAATGGCTTTAAAAAAAAAAAAAACTCAAAAAACAGAAAATAACAAGTGTTAACAAAGACATAGAGGCATTGGAACCCTCATACATGTAAAATGGCATAGCAAGTGTGGAAACAGACTGACATTTCCTCAAAAAGTTAAACCTGGAGTTATGTGATCCAGCAATTCCACTCCTAGTGGAATGATCAAGAGACTTGAAAATGTATGCTCATGCAAATGTATGCTTATACACAAATGTTCATAGTAGCATTATTCATAATAGCTAAAAAGTGGAAACCACCCAGATGGTTGACTGATAAAGGGATACACAACATATGATACACATAATGCGCACACTTGCACACATACACACTGGAATGTTATTTAGCAATAAACAGGAATAAAGTATTGATACATGCTACAACAGATGAACCTTGAGAACATGCTAGGTGAAAGAAGCCAGTAATAAAAGGACTTATATTTTTTATTCTATTTATATAAAATATCCAGAGATAAAATGTGGATTAGTTGTGACCTCAGGCTGGTGGAGTTTGGGGGAGATGGGTAGGTGACTGATAACAGGTAGAGGGTTTCTTTTGGAGGTGATGAAAATATTCTGGAATTAGATTGTGATGGTTACATAACCTTTTAAAGACTAAAAATTACTGTTTTATAACTTTTTAAATGTATTTTTATTTTTTAAAGTGACCTAATAGCTGTGTCTCCACCCCTAGCTTAAGAAATAAAGCATTACATGTAGCTTAAGTGCCCTGTATACCCTTCCCTGATTACAGTTATCTTCTACTCCTATCAGAGATAATCACCATCTTGATGTGCTATTTATCATCCTCATGCATGTCATTAAATTTTTCTATATATTTATATACCCCTTGTAAGGCATATTTTTGTTTTGCATATTTTTAAATGGTATCATGTAACTTCTATAGGTTGCTTTTTAAATCATATTATGTTTTAGAAATTTATTAATTATTTGTAAGTTATCATTAAGTGGCTTTTTTACAATGACATCTAGTACTCGGAATTATGAGGTCACACTCCCAAGAATAATAACTAAGTCTATTAAATGTCTTTGCTTCCTTTTTTAAATCAATTCAATCAGAAGATTTCTCTAAGCATCCCAAACCATCGCTGAGTCCTTGTTCAAAATAAAGGAATTTAAAATGCATTTCATAATATGAAAGGCTTTTTAAGGACTCCAACATAAAACAACTCTTACTTAACTGAGGATAATTTAGAGGGGAAAACCTTGCATTATATTGTCATATGTATAAATCATACTAAGAGTAAATGATAAGCATAATCAATAATTAACCTGAAATATTTCAACCAACCATAGGGACTCTCTATATGGCCATTCTGGTTTTAACCACTAAAACTTTTCTTATAGACACTGTGGTTGCTTGCCTAACATGCATTTCCTTTTTTGTTGGTAACTAGTTAATATTTTTTAGAATCCTAAAACATATACAGACAGCCCACTGAATATGGGAGAAGTCACTACTCCTTGACAACAGTTATTGGTTCAGAGATAGTCACATGCCACAGTTCTTGGAAATGAGATGGGAGAAATTATCTAACAAGGTTCTGGGAAAGAAATTTCCCTGCTTTTCAGAGTAAGTGTCTGGAAACATCCTTCTCTCTCTTTCTGATTTTGAACAAGAAAGCATATGACCCTAGGAGTTGTTAGTAATTATTTGGGGACTACAAGAGCAATCGGCCATTACACCATTCTACTTTACTAATAGAATTCCAATTTTGATCAGAGCAGTAATGTACCCAGTTAAAAATACTCATAATCCTAGACTCCTTTGCCAATGTTGATCATGTGACAAAATTCTAATCCTTGAGATGCAAGCCTAAGTCCTTGAAGAGGACTTTCTCTTTCCCTAAAACAACTTAAAGACACATGAAGAGAAACCTTTTGGTATTTCATGCTTTCCTCTTTTTCCAGTTGGAATTCAGATATGATGCCTGGGGATGGAACAGTACCTGTGAGTATGAGGATGAAAGATGCATGCTAACGATGGTGGAATGAAAGATAGAATGAGCTGGGGTTTTTTAGGATTTCCTAGAGCAGCTTTAATAAATGGCTCTGGATTGCCCACCTTCCTATTACATGAGAAAAAATTAACCCTTATTTGGAACAGCCACCATGCATATTTTTTTTATAAGCAACCTGATGCAATTCAAACTGATAAAACTGCTAGAATCAAATGCTGGCTTTTCGATTACATAAGTCAATAATTTCCCTATATTGTTTAAGCCAGGGTCCCCCAACCTACGGTGAGTTGTATAATTATTTCACTATATATTACAATGTAATAATAATAGAAATAAGGTGCACAATTTATGTAATGTGATTAAATCATCCCGAAATCATTCCCCCTCTCTCCGGTCCGTGGAAAAATCATCTTCCACAAACGCGGTCCCGGGTGCCAAAAAGGTTGGGGACTGCTGGTAAGCCATTTTGAACTGAATTTCTATTTCTTGCAACCAAGAGCAAGCACCCTAAGCTTATAGAGGCTCCTTTCTAAGGAATGGGTAATATGTCTGACTTAAGTCCCTCAAGGGCAAGGACCGTATATCATTCATCCTAACCTGCTGCCTGACTCATATGGATCTTTAATAATGAGTAGCCACAATTATAGGGAAATCTTTCCAAACTAACAGTATTATCTCACTTGCATAAGGTTACTCAACTGATAAAGCAGAGGAACAAAGAAATGACACATTCTTACTCTTCTTTAAACATACGTGACACATACTTATCAATCATTGACATGATAAAGCTAAGAAACTACTTTTAGCATATCATGCCTTCAACTTCCTGTCACTAAATCTTCAAATGTACCTGTATCTACCGCTGTCACCCTTTCCTTCTTCCTTCCTTTTACACTGTAGTAGAGTGGTTTAGAGTGGTTAAGAATGAGGGCTCTCTAGTCTACCGGTACAGATTCAAATCTTAAATCTACTATTTACCATCATTTATGTGGCCTCATGCAAGTTACTTAATTTCTTTGAGTCTCAATTTTGCTCAAATGCATAATGGGGGTAACAATAATACCACCTCATAGGATTCTTGTCAGAATTAACAGAGATAATGTTTGTAAGATGCTAAGCACAGGTATAATATATAGTAATTCTTTACTAAATGTTACCTATTATTTTTAGTGTACAATCCAAGAGTTATCCTTCCTCTTGTCTAAGGCTAATTCTTACCTTATCTCTGGATCCCACCCCACTTCTATCTACTTCCACAGGGACTTACAACATTTTAAACCAAATGGCTTGAAGCAATTTTATGTAAAGACATAGAGATTATAAGCAACAAAGTGTAACTACCCCCAAAACTGGCTTATTCAAAATTAATGGAACTATAGGTTTGTATTAAATTTTTGGAAACAGAATTGCCACTTTATTTTCTAAAATTAAAATTAAATAATTCACATGCTATTTAAACAAGTGTTAATTAGAGGAGAGAAATAATGCCTTTCTTTTATCCATGTTTTTAAGTCACTTTTAATCAACAATAAGATTAAATTTAGGCAGGATATAAATTTTTCTTTGGTTAAACATAAACAAAACACCTCGATTACAAAGCTCCATTTCAATATTATAAATGATAATAATTTGTGGTTTTATCCTTTCTCTCATTATGTAATACAGTGCTAAAGGGTATGACTTTGCCTGCTGTTCTGGGAGGGTTCTGAACTTTTACCAATTAAAAAAAGGTACATGTAGATTTTTTTTTTTTTTTTTTTGAGACAGAGTCTCACTCTGTTGCCCGGGCTAGAGTGAGTGCCGTGGCGTCAGCCTAGCTCACAGCAACCTCAGACTCCTGGGCTCAAGCGATCCTACTGCCTCAGCCTCCCGAGTAGCTGGGACTACAGGCATGCGCCACCATGCCCGGCTAACTTTTTCTATATATTTTTTAGTTGTCCAATTAATTTCTTTCCATTTTTAGTAGAGACGGGGTCTCGCTCTTGCTCAGGCTGGTTTCGAACTCCTGAGCTCAAACAATCCGCCCGCCTCGGCCTCCCAGAGAGCTAGGATTACAGGCGTGAGCCACCGCGCCCGGCCTACGTGTAGATTTTGAAGTAAAGAAATAAATGGAGCCATCTTATGTTACTTTTTTATTTCAATATAACTTTCCTTTAAAAATTCATGAAACATTCTTTTATTATTGTTATAATGTTTAAGCAATAAGTTAAAATTGAAAAAAGAAACAAAATATTCACAAAATAGTTTCCAATTTTCCTTCATTTACTCCTTCCTAAGGGAATATGGCATTATATTTGGTTTTATGTAATATGTTTATAAAAATTAAATGCCCAAATTTTAATTATATGCCATTTTTTAAAATAGAAGAAATTCTTTTAGATGCTTAAAAGAAACAACAATTGTTCTGTTAGTCCTTACTTTTGGCTTGTTCTGTCATCAGTACTATAAAATCTTTCTGTGACTATCAGAAGCTTTTGGTACATTGTTAAGCATTAATGCAAATCCAGGGCATGGTCTCATCCTTCTGTTTTCATATTACCAAACCTAGCCAGGCATACTGTAGCTGTCCAATTCAGAAAGCACTCATACTGTATAATTTGAGACTTTTGCAACCATATATTTTAAAGGACTCATCGAGCCCTGAAAGGCAAATGCTATCTTCAAGTTCTAATTACATGCTACCTGGGTTTTACAGAACAGAAAAAAAAAAAATGAATACTGTACTTTCTAAATACATTTTTTGACCAAAATAAATGCCAAAATATTTTCTGAATGTATCATTTTACAATAACTCAAGCACTGCTCTATTCAAATTATGCTCTTCTTTCTCCTGATGCTGCTTACACTTGATAAATGGGTCAATAAATGCCAAGTCAAATATTCAAGTAAATATATTTTCATTGTTATTGGCAGACATATAATTAACTCTGAGAATAAAAGAAACAAGAAATCAATTTATGATTACTTCTTCAGTTCTTCCCATTAGTCATTTACATTATAATTGTTCCACTTTTAAAATCTTTATACACACACACACACACACACACACACACACGACTATAATTATAAATCAAATTACTTCAACTACAAATTAGTATTGTGTGAACTGTGAACCCCATATGTTAATTTTATTAGTAAGATACAAATGTATTATTACCCATGTATATGAGCTGATTAAAAAGCAATGCACATTTATGAGCCTATATTAATTTCAGCAAATGTTTCTAAACAATGTTAGGAACTTGCTCTGTCTTCTCTCTAGTACAGACAACTGAATCAACGTTCTTTTTTTAAATATGTGTATATGTCAACAAATTACATTTCCATTTTCAGGCAAAACAGACTGCTAACAAAAAAAATATTACAGAGAGTAAATTTTTTCAAAAATCTATTATCTGTCAGGTCAATATCTTCACCAATCCAAGAAAAATGTATTTTGTGCAAAAACTTACATAAATGACCTTTTAAAAATATTGCCCTAAACTAGATGCAAAGCTTCAGATATATTATTATATGTGAATTTCATAAAGAAAAAAGTTTAAGATAAGCTCAAGAACTCTGTTTTAATAAAATATGCTGTCATTATTCGATTGCTATTTTCACTGTGGTAGTTTGATTGTTTTTCAATTATATGTCACGGACGAGTTATTTAACGTCTCAGTTTCCTCACCTATAATGAGGGAATAATGATGGTGTCTCATCACAAGATTCCTCTTAGGACCAAAGAAGTTAATGTAAGTTAAGTATTTAGAACGGTGTCCAGCATATACTAAGGGCTCATATTTTACATATTACTTCTATTAGCTTCTAGTTACCAAGCCTGAAAGTATATTAATTCTTTTTCAAGAAAAAGAAAGCTACATCATGATATTCTTAATGCTTTGTGTATCCTACCAGCTTTTAGCATTGTTGGTAGCAACTAGTTTATCTGCTATTCACAGGCAAAATAGGAGCTAGAGCCTAGCCAAATAATAGTTCCAAATTCTATTTTAAAAGACTCTCTCTTTTATCTATCACACTATTAGTATTCAATTCATTCAATACACTAATGTATACTATATGCTAGGTATTGGATACAGGCAGTGGGAATAAAAGATGGTCAGAAAAAAATTCCAGACATGTTGCTCACAAAATAGTGGGGGATACAAACACAAACACAAGTATGTATTGTTGTTTAATTAAAAAATTTTACCAAGATGTCCATGGGAGGGCTTTATGGATGATGTTTGATTAAGACTTGGAAAGAAGAGCTGAAGCTCACCAGGTGGAGAAGGGTTCTATGATTAATTTATTCACAAACAAAAAACCTGAAATTTTTTACAGTGGTAAATTCAAATAGACATATCTGAAGCAAACAGACTTCCTCAAACAGAGTTCCCATTGCACATTGCTTGTTTAGTCCATTGTTTGGTGTTGAATAAATATTTTTTAAAACTACCCATTTATGCTACCCATAATAGCAAGGCTTTCATTGTGACACATTTAAATGATGTTCTTAGCTTCCTGTCTGTTCCCATCCTCCCCATTAGAGCTCAGAATGATCTTCTCAAACCACTCTTTTTTTTTTTTTTTTGGTAGAGACAGGGTCTCCCTATGTTGCTCAGGCTGGCCTCAAATTCCTGAGCTCAAGTCATGCTTCCACTTCAGCCTCCAGAATAGCTGAGACTAAAAGCACATGTCATAGCACATGGCTACCTAAAACCACTTTTATCACACTGCTCCCAGATCGAAAACCTGTAATGGTTTCCTCCTATTCCCAGATATCAGCCCTTTGTTTTGACTAGATTCCTCTCTCAATATGCCCTGGGCATATCTGCCTCTTCCCTCTCTCTGGAATACTTTTCTTCTACCACTTCTCTTTGCCTCTCCAAAATTCTACCCACCCATCAAAATCCTTCTTCAAGAAGCTATCAGACTCTCCTGCTTCTATTTGAAATAACAGAACTTTACAAACACTGCGAAAAAGAGAGAAACGCTAGCAGAAAAGGTATACTTTTGGATGAAAGACATGTCCAAAATGTGGTAGAGAACTGAAAAACAAAAGGCATCAATTGATTTGAAAATTACATTCAATTGTTACATCAACATAGCAGACTTAAATTATTTATTATTCAAAATTTATATACTGTACTACTTATTGAATAAGTAGAATAATTCTTCCTCCAATGACAACTGCACTCTTTTAAAACCTTAACCATCTCACAAAATGGATGGTGAATTTTTCATTACTCTAACTGGCTTCTCTAGAGCAAATTCATATTAGAACTGAAGGTGTCACTGGATTCAGAACTTTAAAACATGACCAGGTAACATGAACTATGCTAGCCAGCATAGAAGTAGTGTGCCTCCTACTTTTAACGACAGCTGGTGAAGTAGCGAAATAGCCCCAAAAAGTTAAGACAGATTTTTTTTCAAGTGATAATTAGCATGCTCTACATGTCAATACCTGAGATTCCAACTTGATTTTCTCTTCATTCAGCTTCTCTGTTGCTTTCTTAATTTTTTCACGACATCTAGTTATTTCGGATCTTACTGTAATACAAATTAAATCTTTAAATACATCAATCTTTCTAACGTCCTGATTTCGGTAGCGTTTGAGAAGACACCTTTCATCTGTCTTTCCCTCAATAGGGCAAGCAAGCTCCCCTAACTGCTCTGACCACTACCTCTGGGATTTCCTTCTGCTCCAAGCACCCACCTCCAGAAGACAAAAGGACCCCATGCAAAGGACGGAAACGCCCGGACCTTCCCGCATCAAACGGCGACTCTCCTCAGCCTGCTGCTCGGTGAAGACGATGTGCTGAAATAAGGACTCCAAGTTCATCTCAGGCCCGGGCTCCTGCGGATCCTTCTCCTGCCGTTAAATATTTTATAACCAAGCCTGAGGATACTGGAAAACACAATAAAGAAGAAGGATTCTTCAAGGACTACTCCCAGGTGGACCAGTCTTCAAGTCCCTGTCGCCTCTCACAGCGAGGACGGAGCCCGCCGCCGACCCAGTCAAGGCCCCGGATCCGGGGACGCGCGTGCCACGGCCGCCCCTTCCCGCCCTTGCCCCTTGTTCACCCCGTTCCAATTTACAAAACCCGGGCATTTCTCCCTCACGCCCTGAGACGGATTCAAGCTCTGCCTTTCTCCCTCTCGGAACGCAGCTCCCCTGGCCTAAGCCTCGCCTCTCTGTGGGTTTGTTTTTTGCTCTGAGGGCAAATAAAGATGGAGGCCCAGGATCTTGGCTGAGGGTCTGGGCAGCAGCCATTTCCCAGCAGCCTTTTAATCCAAGTCCCCTCTCATTTTAAGGAGAAGGTCCTCAGAATGCTCTGTCTCTCAGCAAAGTGGTACTTGCTAACGATACCTCTCCAAGAAACCTTTCCTAAGGCTATAGCCAGGGCCTCAGGTCGCCTTTGCCTTGTGAGAATTAAACTATGGCGGCTGGTTGCGCCCATCCGGTGGTCAGGGTGGTTTCCTGTGAGCCACGTGACCCCCCAAAGGTCTTAGGCCCTATCAGAGTTGGGGTGCTCAATCTGCAAGGCACAAATACTCTGGCATTGTAAAGTACAAAGTACCCAGAATTCTAAATATAAACTTTTGCAAAGTCTTATCCTTCGACGATGGCAAAGGCTGCTATAAATGTGCAATGTCTGACATTCCGCCTTAATCATTCCTTTGTAATCAGGGCATATCTTTTTTGTCTGCTTTAAAATTAATCATTGCCTTTTGTAATCAAGCTGCAGTAATATTAACACTTCAATATCTGCGCAATATGTGTCAGAGACCAAAGTGGTTGCTAATTAAAGCTTAAACATGAAAGGCACCTTTGGGACTTTTGTGTGGGATTTTTTTAAATCAAAAATTAAAATATTTTTAGTTTTAGTAGGTCGAAATGTTGACATTATAATAAAATTTGACTTTATTTCTGAATGTAAAATTGACATTGGTTAAACTTTAAAAAGTAATTTCTAGTTAGACTTAATTTAGAATTAAGTAAAATAAGGTAAATGTAAATTCTGTCACAGCACAATAGGCTTAATTAATATTTCATTAATGCCTAATCAGTATAATCAGTTATAAATTTTAACCTATTCCAGATTTCCACCTTTAATTTCCATCAAGCCAAGTATTCATAAAACTTACTTTTTCAACTTTATTATAAAAGAATGCATACTGAAAAGTATATAAAACAGAAAGGAATTGCCCATAAGCACATCATTTAGAAGCAAATATTAACAGTTTAGCTATTGCCTTCCAGGTAATCCTTCTCACCTTTCATTGTTCCTTTATAAACTTGAAATTTTTGTGAATAAATAATAATTTTTTATTATTTGCCAGTGCCAGGGACTCTTCTAAACACTTTATGTCCTTTCGAGATAATTTTTTATTATTATTTTCATAGTGTCATTGAGGAAACTGAGATACAGAACAATCAGGTATCTTGCCAAGATTGCATACCTAGTATATGGTAGTGAGAACTGAAACCAAGAATTCTGGGATCAGAAGACATGGATTCTGCTCTTGTTACATCACAGATATTTTACCATTTCATTGAAAAGTTTTCATAAGTACATTTTTATAACTCCACAATCCTCCATCATCCAGATGCATATGTAAAATTTGACTCTTTTATCTGTTCAAGGATGGAAAACAAAGCTGAAATTATGGTTTGAACCATTTTCTTTGAGCACTTGTTTGAAGGCTTATAAACTGTACCACAGCGGTCATCAAAGGAAAGGGCTTCCAGAAGATAAATTATGTTACTAATTAATATCACTCCCTTTAGAATTATCTTCCATGGACTTGCACAGGGAGCATCCTCACAAGGATGCTGGTTTTCAAAAGCATGCTGCTATTTAACATTCCAATTTTATTAGTTACATTCAAATTCACATTTATTATTTAACATGCTCTTTCTGAACTAAAACTTGGCAGAGTAAAATTTGGGCAGGCTTTGGGGATCCCAGTCGCCTCACTTACCCAGGAGTATAGAAGAGAGAACTGCTGGAAATTTGAGAAAGGAGGTATGAGGAGAAATGGCTTCTTCATCTTCTGCAGTCATCTTCACATCCCAGAATATTTTGGTGCTTTTAAATACCAAATTAGAATCTTCTTAGAGGTATCACAACTATCAACTGTAGACATTAACAGTATTTTCAAATTTTGTTTGTTGAAGCAAACATGATTATGCAAGCCCACAATTGAAATTTCAAGTGTTTCATAATAATAAAAGTAACATATCAAAATATTAAAACATTGCAATCATATATCTAGGTTTACTCATATATTTTCTCTAGTGCTATTTTTTCTTAAAGATATACATGCTGATTATATCTTACAATGTTCAGATAAAGAGTAGCATTACTTAAATTAATGCCAAATAAAAATAGTATATGATGTGGTAAAACTCGGGCATACTACTTTCTGAAAATGCATCTTATAAGTCTGAACAAAGAAGAAATGATTCATTCAACAACTGTTTAATGAGTTTCTGCTATTCATTCAACATTCATTCAACAAATATTATTGAGCATCTCCTATGTGCCATATTAGAGAAACAACAAGATTTAATAAAAACAGAACTACATAAAAAATATTTTTCTTCCTCCGGATATTTCTAACCTCATTGGAGAATTATTATATTTTTCAGCATTTTGGCAGCAGTATAAACAACTGCTTTCAGATGTTTCAACAGATGTTCTTTAGAAAGAAAACCAATTATTTGCATTATGATACCCACATATGATTCTCAGATCTAAACTTTCCATCTGTACATGTTTCATTGAATTGCATACCTATGGAATATAAAAGCTAAGATCACTCATTGTCTTTCAGCCTCAGACTTTTGTTCATAATAACACTAGCACCTGGGTTATTGAGCCATCGATAATTGTTTTGCTAGAAGGCCTTATATAAGGTTATATTACTCTTGTGATTTAAAATGCATTTCCTCTCCTTTTTTAGATTGATGACTTCCCTAAATTCTAAACCAGGCTTGCAAATACTCACTAGCCCAGGGCATATGTATTGCAATGGGAAGAAGAAAAGTAATTCATTTATTTTATGTTTTTCTTAGGGCATCTGCCACAAAGAAAAAAAATTATGTGGGTTCAACCAAGTTTAACAACCATTTATTGAGTATCTACTAAGTGTAAAACTCTCCTCTGGGTACTATGGGAGATACAAAGCTGAAAAGACACAAGCCCTGCCCTCCTGGAGGTCATAATCTATCAAATGGGACATAGCATGTACAAATAACTCTTAGGCCTGCTGTGTTTAAGAGCTTCATCCTGTGCTATGGGAAGATGGGGGGAGGGAAAGAGAATAAGTCTGATGTAGGTGATCTGGGAAAACTTATCAGTAGAGGATAAAATATGAGCTGGGTTTTAAAAGAGGGTGGAATTTCAATAGCTACAAAATAGGGGAGAAAAAAACAGAAAGTCAGATGGGGACAGCATTTGGATGGTGTTTAACATTTTCATGGATGCAATGGAGGACCACATAATGTTTTGGAGCAGGTGAGTTGCTTTATCAGCCAGAAAAATTTTATTGTCATTGTTGCTTTATGAGATCAATTTATGCCAGTGGGTTAGAAGCACAAAAAGGAAAGAAACTAACATGTAGCATGTTGAATAGCTCCATCCATTCAGGCTGCTTTAATAAAATACCGTAAACTGGATAGCTGAAATAGAGTGGAAGTGTATTACTCACAGCTCTGGAGTCTGGAAAGTCCAAAATCAGGGTGCCAGTAGATTCACTGTCTGGGGAGGGCCCCTTTCCTGGTTCATAGAAGGGGGCTTCTCGCTGAGTCTTCACTTAGTAGAAGGAGCTAGGTGGCATTCTGCTGTCTCTTTTATAATCCCAATCATGAGGGCCCTGACTTCATAACCTAATACCTCCCCAAAGCCCTAACTCTTAGTAATATCACCTTAGGAGTTAGGATTTCAACATATGAATTTTGGGAGAACACCAACATTCTGACCATAGCATTCTTTATGTGCCAATCACCATCTGCGACCTTGACATATATTCTTTTAATTAACCCAACAACACTGTGAGATCAATGCTTTGGTATTTGGGGGACTGAGGTGAGAGAACTAAGTAACTTGTCCAAGGTCCCAGCTAGGAAGTAGTAGAATCAGTATTTGAACCTGATCGTCTATTAAGGCAAATCCTTACCCCTTCATTAACTCTAAAGACCAGAGGCAGAAGACATGGGACTATTTCAGCAGTTGTATTTCATTTCAAGGCAGATACATTTTCTAAAAATTGCTTATTATTGACATATTCATATTTTTTCTGAGGATATTTTTAGACTTCTAGAACTTGGATTAGTAATGCAATGCATCTGAAGTGAATTAGAATAAAATGTGATTTAAGAAAAAATAATTGAGAATGGGTCATGCCTTGTTGTAAATGCTTATTTAACCAGACATATCATATATGTAATATGTAAAGCTAAAAATGCAATTCATATGCAAAGCATTATGGTTCTTTACTAATATTTATATTAGTTTCTTAGGGCTGCTATAACAAAGTGCCACAACTAAATGTTTTAGAACACAAATTTATTCGCTCATAGTTCTGGAGGCTAGAAGTCTAGAATCAATGTGTCTGCTCAGTTGGTTCCTTCTGGGCACTCTGTTAACATTGAGGCCAGGGAGGTTGATAAATGCCCTCAATGTTTCACATGCAGTTAATAACAGTGCCAAGTCTAGAACCCCTTTCTAAATTTTTCTCTTCCCATGAAAGATCTTTTTTGTTCTCTTCTGTCTTTGAATCACTTCAGTTAAAGCAATTCCTCTTTAATCCGTTTTCTATACTGAACTTTCTTGTAAGAGTTTGAAGAAGGTGTATAACAACCAGGGTGTAGGGCTGAGCTGGAGCAGCTCATCTACTACAGGGACCCTTCCCCATTAAGGCAATTAGATATATGATGATAGATGGACATACTGAGAAAATGCACATGCATACACACGTGTAGATACATGTATGATGAAATAATATATATAAGTATAATGCCTAAATGTGTCAATTTTATTTTCAAACTGTCTTATACTTCTACCATAAAAATGAACATAAACTGTCAATTTTTAATCACTGACTAAGAAAAAGCAATATTGCATGAAGAAATTCCATTCACTTTAGGAATCATTAAATATCAAAATCTTTGGAAGAAAAATCTGTAGTATCGATGGTGAACTTGGATTTTTACACTGATGAGTCCAGAGCCTAGCACAGGGTCCAGAAAGGCTGTCGCAGTTGCCTTACCTAAGAGAGTAGATTGTCAGTCACAGAAAACAAAAAACAAAACTTGGAAAGCTCTATTCCCCACTGTGTATAATTCATTTGCTTATTCAATAAATATTGGGTACGTACCATGTGTACAGAAAGTAAAAATTGGGCATTACAAAGTTGACTAAGACAATGGACTTGAAATCTGGTTGTATCAAGTTGTATTAATAGTTTCCATGACAATAAATTTAAGTGGTTTGGGATTATATAGAAATAAGTAAAAGAGAAATTTAAGAAAATTTTTTGTTCTTACCAGTTATTTGTTTTAGTCATTAATATATTCTTTGCCCACCTAATACTTACATGGTTACCTACCCACTAAATAATTGACTCTTAGTTTTTGAGTAGGTCTAAACTTAAACCAACAGTTAACATATTCTACTCCATCTAGTCTCTTATTACAGTTTCTATGAATGAAGATTTATATTAATTTCAGTGAATTAATCATAATGACTGTTAGGAGATTTGGGATAAATTTTAATATTTCTTTTACTTACTATGATTTATTTACAGTGACTCCGGAAAGTTAAAAAAATTAATGTACATATATACATAAATGTGTAGATAGAGTGAACCATAAATTCTATTTCTTCTTAAAATACTTTTTTAAATTGCTCACTTATCAGGATAAAATTACTCTATGCTGTCAATGTTTAAAATGACTTTAGTGGCCTTAGTACCATAGTATTACATTATAAAAATGAGACACTCCCATTATTTTCCCTCCACGATGTCATAGACAGTTCAAAATGTTTTATCATAGTTTACATGGCTCATAAACCTTATCTTTTATTTGACATTGCAGGTGTGTTGATAATAGAATATAGAAAACCCCTTCAGGTGGTTAAAGGAAATAATTAGTTAGCATTTAGATAAAAGAGCTCATTAAGAAACATTTTAAATAGGAATAAGCTGATTATTTCATAGGTAATAGCAGTTCTGTACTAGAATGGAATGAATAAAAAGTGAAAGGAAGTGATATATCTGAAGACATATTAGGAAATATTGCAAAATACTAGAATTGCTGAAGAAATTATATATATGTCATCATTTGAAATTTGATACTTCTAATTCAGGGCTTATTACATTTCATTATTCTTCTTATAAAATGTGTACGTGCACAGGTTTCCTAAACCATCTGATAATCTCCCCTTTACCAGTTCTTTTTTCAAGGCATTAACACAGAAAAAAAGCAGGAAGCAGGCTGAGATCCCACACTGTATTGTGCCTTAGCCTCAAGTGAATAAATGCAAGGATTGTGCACACAGGATCCAAACACCCATAAAAAAGATTCATGGTGGTATTCTTAGAAGAAATTAATAAAACCTAAGAGAACTTGTCAGAAAAATGTTCTAAAGATGATTTTATTTCAGTAATTGTTGTATTTTAAATGCTTTCATTTTCTTTTGTGATGTCTTTCATCTTACTTACAGATGCTGTTACTCATAAAATATGATATTTGAGTCCAGAAGGCTGTAAGGCCATAACTGTAAATGAGACATAATATTCTCATTTGGAGTAGATAAGCGGATTCAAATCTCCTGCTTCACCGTGTAAGCTGATTACAGCAGAGGTCAGAAAGCTAGTTTCCACTTCCTTTAAGTGCCAGCTGTGATGTTTTACATAACTAACTAGCCGACACCTTTTCTGTCCTTTTTTTCAGTTCCGGCATCTGATTGGCAGCCTGTCTCGGTGGTTTACAAGATGGACTGGGAGTTCTATGCTTTGAGAGTGGTGTGATGGCTTCAGGGTGAGTCCGTGAGGAATGAGCACAAACATTATTCAGTGTTTATTGAAGACCTACCGTGTGCCGGGCTCTGCGCCACAACAATGAACAAGATCAATGAACTCTCTGCACTGAAAGAGCCTACAGGGGCAACGAGGAACAATGCAGACACATTCATTAATTCAATACAAGCGGAATAAGTGTAGGTATAAATATAACAGCGTGGGGTAGAGACCTGCTGTAGACAGCATGCAGAACACATTTATGTTTCAACAGTCTTTCCGGCTGGAAGAACTTGGCATTGGTTGAATGGAGAGGGAGCCAGTGGGATCGGAGCACAGATGCGGTTGTCAAAGAGGTCAGGGCTCAATCATGCGGGCCCTTGAAGGCAATGGAAGGAGTTTGGATTTTGTTTAAAAGGCACTGGAAGGCCGTCAAAGGGTTACGTGGAGGAATGATGAATGATTGCATTTTAAAAATAGGAAGATGACAACTGAGCACTGCTGCTTTGGTGGAGAAGTGACTACACATACATGGGGGTGGGATGAAGTGTAGATCCAGGTTGAGGGTTCTATTTGCTAATAATTAGTTGAGTGACCTTGAACAAGTCATTGACTCTCTCCTTTATTTCACTTGTTCTCAAATGGGGATAGGAGAGGCAGAGTAAAAGGTAGGGAGAAAAGAGGAAAGAAAAAAAAAAGCCAATACTTACAGATGGAAATTTCAGAGAGTAAACTGGAAAACAACAACAACTAAGAATTTAGTAATAAAAGTCCTTCTTGCCCTTAAGCAAGAAGGAATTATCCCAGCTCATTCTGTGGAAAAGGCCCAGGTAGGAGACATAGAAAAGAATCTAGAAATTTATTAGCAACACTGCCTTGGCCACTTTGGCTAATGGTTAATATCAGGGACTTAGGGAAGAAAAACTCAGGATTCATGCCAGAATCCACTCTACATCTTCTGGATTTAGTTGTGCATAAGTGTATACACAGTAGAAATTCATTGGTTCACCTAGCTTGACTATAAATGTATTGAAATAAGCACTCGTTACTTGGTAAATAATCAGTACCCTCTAGTGCCAACCCCCACCACCTGAGCTGTCCCACCTGAGCTGTCCTCCACAGCCCTGCAGATCTACCCACAATCGGGCTTCTAGCTGGTTCACACCTGGCTTAGCCAAAGGTCTCAAGGACCGTGCTCAGTGTCAGTTCTGATTCCTCAGTGCCTGGGCCTGTAGGTATGTTAGCGTCTTACGGCTGCTATGCAAATCACCACAAATGTAATGGCTTAAAATAATACAAATTTGTGATCCTATAGTTCTGGAGATACAAAGTCTGAAATAGGTCTTAGAGGGCTAAAATCAAGGTACCCATAGACCTTCCAGAGGCTCTGGAAGATAATTCCTTTCCTTACCTTTTCCAGCTTTCAACAGCCATCTGCATCCCTTGATTCCTGGCCTCCTTTTCCTTCTTCAAGCCAGCAATGTAGCATCTTCAGACCTCTTCTGCTCTGACACTCCTGCCTCCCTCTTATAAAGACCCCTGCTATTCCATTGGGCCCACCCAGATAACCCAGGATAAGCTCCCCATCCCTAGACCCTTAATTTAATAACATCTGCAAAGTTCCTTTTGCCATATAAGGTGACATATCCACAGGTTTCAGGGAGGTTTCGGGGATTAAGATGCTCAAGTCTTTGAGGACCATTATTCTGCCTAGCACAGTGGTTAGATATTTTAAATATCATACCTGAGTATATACAAGAAGCTACATAGAATTCTCATAAAAGTATGTCTCAGTTTAAAGGTGAGATATGAGAGGAAAGAATTTGAGTCATACAGAAAACACTTAAAATAGGTCCATGCCTTGAGAACTTTCTGGAACACTGCAAACCTTTAATTCCCTCCTCCAATTTAATAGTTGCCAGTATCAAATAGATGAAATAGTTAAAAAGAGAAAAGAGTTGGAGCAATACAGAAAGAAGGAGGGAGAAAGAATGCATATATCACTCTTAAATCCAAATCTCTGTTAGGAGTCAGGAGACGAGGAGGACAGAGGAGGAGCCCTCCAATGGTCAGATCCCAGGGAGGACAAGGAGAGACTCCAGAAGCTGATGGCAAGTTTGCACCAGGTAACTCCCTACCCTTTCAAGGTCAATGGTCTTCTAATATTGGATGATGAAAATAATGTGAAAAATGGGCAAATAAAATAATAAAAATTTGAATGTTCTCAGCAATTTAATGCCCATGGATTTAATACCCATGGGATTGGATTGATGACAATTGGTTAGGGGGGGAATTTTAAGCTGTGTAAGGGACACCCAATGTAGTATAGTTCATCAGCTCTTGGAGGGCAGGAGCCATATCTGATGCATCTCCGTATATTAAACAGTGTCTTGTACACAATGGGAGAAAATGTCCTGAAATAAAATCCAGAAGTCATAGTCAAATGTTAGCTCTCTGAGGGAGGGCTGTTGGTCCTGGGCACGCCCATGATTCCCAGCCCCTGGAACAGTGTCAGGCAAATGGCAATTGCCCAATAACTCTGTGTCGAATGAACAAAGGAAAATGAATGGATGCAAAGAGTAAGAATAAACAATAGTTTTTGGTGTAAACAATAAACATTTAAATGTTCATTTTAATAATTAGAAAATGCTGAAAACTAATACTTAATTCAGTGTATTGGCATTTTGATATACTGTATTAAATCCTAAGTGATCAAATAAATTTAAAGGCCTATATTCCTATCTATAAATAGGGTTGCCAGGTTTAGCAAATAAAAATACTGACCTCCAGTTAAATTTGAATGTCATATAAACAAAGAATAATTTTTTAGTATAAGCATGTCCCATATATGGCATAGCAACCTATTTATAAAGTCATGTTGTATTGTATTTCAGATAAATTATAACTTTGTAAAGATATTATGTTTTTAATGATGGTATTGTTAGGGAAGAAAAAGGTGCTTTCACCAGCTTGTGTTTAAAATGGAGGGTAGGAGATGGTGGAGACCAGCTGTGTTGTATTATGCTGTTTTGAAAGCATGCTTTTCTGTGAGCCAGGAGCCATGGAGGAGAACTGAAATTCAGCTTCTCATAAATTCTGCAGAGCTACCAGGGAACAGTAATCAGCAAGGATAAAATCTAGAGGGAAGGTCAGTGAGGCAGGTAAGAGCTGCTGCATCCGTATTACCTTAAACACACACAACTCCACAAAGCAGGACTGGGGAAAGGAGCAAGGGAGGAAGGAAAGGATCATCCCATGAGAGTGTTGTGAGCTTGCCTTTAGGAAAAAGCCCCCCATGTCAGCCCCGACAGCTACTTTAATTTTAAGAGATGTTGTGCTCGTTTAGTCCATAAAATAGAGTTGAGCATGTTCCATGTGCTTTGCAGTCTGTCTTCATAATGCCCTGTTGCCGGCAAAGTAATTCACTGCTTTTCTTAGAAAGGGCATGCTGTTGTAATGTTCATTTGAGCCTGATCCGAAGGATCTCTATTGATGCCTTTTTTTCCATTAGGCATTTACATGCTACCTGGCTGTTAGGCTTGAAAATACCAGATGGAGTTTGGGAGCAGAGCAGACACTGTTGTCATAGAAACGAGATGCTATCCCAGCTCTATGCAGCTGCCATCTTCTTTTTTTCACTGTGGGGAGTTCTGATAGGAACCAGTACTGATAAAATATAGAGATTCCTCCTCATCTCCCCCCCCCAACACACACTCATCCACCTTGGAATACAAGCACTGTGAATACATCCATCAGCTTATTGAAAGCCAAAAGCTACAGGAAAATGACTCGATTTCCAGTTCTGATCAGAGTATAACTGGTAAGCCCATGCTTTGACATCATCTTCCTTTAAACTGTGATGATGCATTTGTCCTGTCCCAAGATGAGACAATAGCCTTTGTACCAGGGGAACCTCAGCATTGACATTCCTGGAAATGCAACCTAAGTGTTTGTAATCACTGTGCAACATCTGTACTCAGCAGGAGAGTGGGGAGTGACCTCTCCCGAGTCTCTGAATTCCCCACAGTGGCTGGCAGAGTGCTGAGTACGCAGGAGGGGCATGCTGAATTCTTGTGCCTTGATGTTCAAACTTGGGGGATGCAGTTACTGGCTCATGCTCCCTTGCTGCCTTGCCTCTGCTGGCAGTTATGGCATTCCCAAGGGAGAGTGACTGTGGGGGCAGTACTCAACACAGATGGGAGGACAGGGCAAAAAATTTTTCTAGAGGCAAGGCTGCTTTTGAGTCCCTCCATAGTTGGGAACAAATTAAATTCTAGGGCCCTAAAACTCTGGCTTTAATAATAAGGGGCTATTAAAATTAGAGTGGTTTGGGGCAACGGTTCATGTATTAGTTTCCTATTGTTACTGCCATGGACTATTACACACTTAGTGGCTTAAGACAACACATATTTGTTCTCTTACAGTTCTAAAGGTCAGAAGTCCAAAATCCGTTTCATGGGGCTAAAGTCAAGATGTCAGCAGAGCTGTTTCCTTCGAGGAGAGAATCTCCTTCTTTGCCTTTTCCCACTTCTAGAGCCCACCTACATTCATTGGCTAGTGGCCTCTTCCTCCATCTTCAACGCCAACCACATAGGATCTTGCTTCCATCCTCACTTTGCCTCCTTCTGTCGTCAAATTTGTTTCTGCCTCTCTTTTTATAAGGACACTTTGATTATGCTTAAGGCCCATCCAGATAATCCAGGATAATCCCCCCATCCCAAGGTTCTTAATGTAATCACATCTGCAACCTCCCTTTTGCCATAGAGGGTATTTTGCCATTTATAGGTTCCAGACGTTAGGGCATGGGTATATTTGGGGGCCATTATTCAGCCTACAACAGTTCCCTAACTCAGATGATCATCACCTGGGAAGCTTTTCAAAAGCAAAGATTACCAGGCCCTGCAGTAGATTTAGCCTATCAGAATTGCTGAGAGTGAGAGCTTGGAAATCTCTCTTTGTAAGACTCTCTTAGGAGATTCTGTGAAAAACCTCTGTTAAGACCTTTTCTAGCCTCTTTCCTAAACACGTGCAGTGAGGATTTAGTAGCACTGATTGTGTTCTCTGTATCATGATCAGGGTCAATGAGTGTGTGAGGGAGGTTTTCAAAATATGTTTGTTTGGAAGCTGGGAAGGTCATACCATCCTCTGAGGTTCACAACACTCCTACAGAAGAGCTTTGGCAGACGACTGTGTCATGTGAACTGAGTCCAGCAACTCTTCAATTTAATGGTAAGGATACCAGAACTGTTTGCTAATGCCTTCCTAGACCTTTAAGCATATGAAATATGTATCTCGATATCTGAGATCAGCTGCTATTTCTTTTCCTTATGGAGACTTTTCCACTTACCACCTCAGAACATTCTTTTCCTTCATAGATGCTTCCACATTGTTCTTGGAGCTCTTGAAGTTGCCTATTTTGCCTACTTCAAGAAAAACGACTGTGGCAGAGGAAAAAAAGCCCATACGGTATCTTTAGAAAAACTGTAAATATTTTATCGTTTCTTACTAAACATACATTATTTACTCTGCAATGTAAATATTTTATGGCCTGCAACTGGCAATTTTGGAATATATTGGTATGTTTGGAGAATTGCGGTTCCGTTAAAAATCTTGCACTGCACACCCGACTCATATTTAAGTTACACAACTCTTTAGAAATCATTAACTCTCAGAATTAAAAGAGTCATAGAACCTGTTTTTCAAAGGAGCCTTAAGGACCAAACCCAGAACCGGAGACAGCACATTTGTGTGACAAGAGAAAGTTGTGACGGCCCAGAACTTTCCATCCTCTGCAGGATGACAGTGCGATATAGTGACCCACGCCTGGGTGTGTCTAATTCCGTCCAGTGGGGAGAAGGCGGAGACATACCCACCACCAGCTCGTTAGAATGTCCATGTCAGGAGTGAAATCTGAGAAGAGTTTAGCCACACACAAAAAGGCAGAAAATCTTCCTGGCTTTAGAATAAACATGTGGAGTTGTACGTAGGACAAGAAAATCCTTTCATTAAATAAAATGGCTACATATCAGAACATTTAAACCCGTTTTTCAAATATAGACTTAAACTGTTTGGAGAATTTTTTTTTCTTTTTTAATTCCAGTGACTCTCCAATACAGAGGTCATAGAAGCTGCCATCGTTCTAAATTACAGCCCATTTCAGAGGTTGGCTGTAATCCAGGAGGTTGCATTATTGCAAATTGCCTGTCAAAAACTGTCAAAACACTGCCATTATCAAAAAAGTAGTCCTTTTAAATAATTTTCTCACTCTTTTCCCTGAAACTTTACTGGCATTGCGCCTTAATATCATAGCTTATAGGCATAGTAAGTGAAAGCCTTTCAAACGAAAAGTGGCAAAAAGGAACCATGTTCTAGGGATACAAAAACAATGTGCTAAATTCTAGGCAGAAAATTGAGTCAAATTTGCAGATGCTGTCTCCCCTCAAAGCAATAGCCATTACTAATCTACATGTGAAACGCTAACCAAAGAATAAAGAAAATACGAGTCACACTAATATTACTTTTTCTTCACGTTTAACATGTGGAAAGAATTCTATAGTTAGTTCCTAGAGTCCATATTTTTCTTTTTTGTTCTCTCCTTCCATATAAAATTTCTAATGAAAATGTTTTATCTTACAGATTACAGATGTCTATTTCCTTCATTCTGTAAATACGGAAATTAACACCTGGACGGCTGGCTGATTTACCCAAGGCTTCATGACAAATCTGAAACTGAATCCTGCACTCTTTTTCCCCAGCTTTATTGAGGTATGTTTGACAAATGAAAATTGTATATATTTAAGGTGAATAATGAGATGTTTTAATATACATTGTGAAATGATTACCTGAATCAAGCTAATTAATATATCTGTCACTTTGCATAGTGACCTTTTTGTTGTGGTAAGAATATTAAAGATCTACCCTCTAAGCAAGTATCAAGTGTACAACACAATATCGTTAACTATAGTCACCATGCTATACATTAGCTCTCCAGGTCTTACTCCTCCCATGTAACTGAAACTTTGTACCCTTTGACCAACATCTGCCACTTCTCACTTTCTCAGCCCCTGGCAACCATCGTTCTACTGTCTGCTTTTGTGAGTTTCACATTTTTAAATTCTACATACAAGTGAGATCATGCAGTATTTGTTTTTTCTGTGTCTGGCTTATTTCACTTAGCATAATGTCCTCCAGTTCATCCATATTGACACAAATGGTAGGATTTCCTCTTTTTAAAGACTGAATAATATTCCATTGTGTATATATACCACATTTTCTTTATCCATTCATCTGTCAAATGGATACTTAGACTATTTTCATATCTTGACTATTGTGAATAATGTTGCAATGCACATATTGCAAAGTGATACACCCATTATGGAAAACAGCATGGGAGGTTCCTCAAAAAATTAAAAATAGAACTACCATATGATCATCAATCCCATTTCTGGGTATATATCCAAAGGAAATGAAATCAATATCTTGAAGAGATATTTGCACTACTTGTACTCTTTTTAATGCATATTCCAGCTCTTTTTTTTTTTTATCTTGGAAACCCATCTCCTTTATCTTCTGTTTTTCATTTCAGACTTGACTCTAAAATTATGCTACCTGGGTTAGAAACACCTTTCTCAAAAAGAGAAATCTCTGCCACCTACATTCTCTCAGATATAGACCTTCATGTTAAAACTCCAATTCTAGCAAAGAATTTCAGCAACTGTTCAGTTTAAGACCAATTTGTCTTTCAAACCATGTAAGATGACAAAATATTTTAGAGACTACTCTTATTTTGAGACATTACAATTCAAGCAACAAATTAAGAAATCAACAGGGTAATTCAGTCTTACAATTATTGTGACAGTTGTATTTGTCAACAAGTAGTTTTCAGAAGAGAAGAGACTCAAAGAAAATGCATTGCTTCCAAATTCAGACAAAGAGATACATGGAAATATTTCTTTAGCCTATCAGTAGTTTATTATAGAGAAAAATTAATGTGCAAGTGATTTCATTTAACAGGAAGACAATGCTTTGAACAAATGTAGCCTAAAGATGTTTCAGAATAGATCTGCAGCTTCTAAGGATGCCAGTAATATATGTAATGGTGCTTGATCTCATTAGCAAGCAGCTCAAACTCTTCAGCTACCATAAAATACAAAACGCAATCAGCACATTCTCAGGAGCAGTATATCTGTCTGACCCGACTTCTGCTCTGCAGTTAACAATTTTGTTTTAATCCATAAAAAAGAAATTCTCATCATCTCTAAATTGTTCAAATGGTTTCCCGAAAGATCACACTTATGTCTAATTTTCATGTTGCATGTTGTTCTATGTTCTATAGCAATCTTTAGGGATTGGGAAATGTTCTTTTAAAAATCACTGACAAGCCATAATTAATTCATTACCAGCAAAGACAACCCCAAGATCTTCCAGTGGAGGATGTAAACGTCCAAGAAATCCTCCCCAAAAGAGCACTTATCGAGTACTTTTGGTTCTTTACCATCCTGTTATTAAAAATGTATCAGCCTAAAATATCTGAACTTGAGAAAAATTACATAAAGAAATATATTCCAAGCTGTGCCTTAAGGAACTCCTAATATTCCTCAAAAATTTTACATGCTTTCTTTAAAAAACAAAAACGATGATTGCATATGAAAATAAGATGGAAAACTTCATTTTCTAGTCCCCCTGGAGACTTACAATGCACATTAGTTTATTAAAGGTTCTGAGACATCCTGCAATAAAGAAACATGAGTCATTTAGTTTAATACAATGCTCCCAAATTTATTTGGCCATAAAGCCCTTTTTTACTGAAACATACTAAACCATATTTGGATCAATGATGTTCTTTGAAACACAATTTGTGGTTCAAACCCTGGTACAAGATTTCTGTTTAGGCAGCTACTGAGGTCTGGGTTACAGGCCACTCTACTTTCCTCTGACAGGAGCTCCAAAAGTTACCAGCATTCTAGTAAACTGTTGGTCACCATGGAGACAGGACATGAGTGCACGTCATTATTTTGTAGATCAGGAAACTGAGGTTCTAATTTGCTCAAATGTACAAGTGACAGAGCTGGTTCTAGACACAAAAGCCCCCACTTCCAATTGACTTTATCTAAACTGAGGAACCTTAAAGTATTCAGCTTCTTTGTTTAAAAAATTTCCCTAAACTTCACACTTTTTAAGGAAGGTAAAAACTTAATGTAATCATAGCCAAAGACCATTATAATGCTATGTGAAAATTGACCTAAGAAATCAGTATTTAACTATGAATAGGAATCATGGTTTTTACCCATTGTGCATAGTCATATTTATGTGATTTTGCAAAGTATAACATATCCACATATCTATTATGATTTTCTGGTCAAATTTTTTTTTCTCAAATTACATTATGAATACAAATCACGGTGTGGCCCATTCCTATTACTCCAAATTCATGATGCTCTTTTTCTAAACCGTATCTCTCTATATATTTAATCATCACTCGGAATGATAGATGACCACAAGGACCTATGTCTTGCAACTGTTAGCCATTTCAATAAATCAGACAATCAACACAGTCCTTTAGTGTACATATCCAGCTAAAAGTTAATTTACAAGGCAAGTATGTGAACAAAGTCATGGGAAATTCTTTTTTTTTTTTAATCTCCTAAATGTTCTCCAGGAAATCATGGAAAATTCTGTCCACAATGTACCCTAAGAACTTCCTTCCAAGTATGTATTTCAATTTTATACATATAATCACTCATACTTTATTTCTTATATATTAAATCATATAAATTAGTAATATTGTAAAATAGTTAACTACAAAAATAAGGTACAAAAAGTTTTGTTTACTATGTAACTTACCTAAAATTCTGTCATGACTTCCATTTTTCACATAAATTCATATTTAACTCATTTGGAATAAGTCAATTCCAAGTCAAGAGATCAATAGGCAAATATATTTTGGAGACATGCAGTACTGAATTATATACCTACTTCTTAAGTGTAACATAAAGAGAATGTTCATATTCATTTTTGAACGTTAGATAACTCCACTGTTATGCATTCTTTTGTTCAGCAAGAAGCTTATATTTACAAGGCAAATGTTAAATATTAGCAAATTCTAAGACTTAATGCCCATAAAGTGACGTGTTGTATCTGAAGTGTATTTTCAGATACCAGAAGCAGTTCTGCCATGGGGTAGGGAAAAGGCTTGTGTCATAGCCTTTTGGGCTCAGTGTTAACATGACATTAGGACTTCCTCCTTTTTTCTCTGCAGTCAAACTCTTGTAGTGCCAAATGGCTAAGGTTTTCAGGGAAGGGAGTCCAATGCCCTTCTTTTTCCTCTTTGCAACTAACAGGAGGGTCAAAAGTACTGAAGGTAATCCTTTAAAACTCTGCTGGCATATGACATGAATTGATGTCATAATAACAGTCCTCTAATCATGTTAATGTCAACATTTTGAGGAAGGGACAAACAGATGAGATAGATGGTATTAGATTACATTCTTGATATAATGCCTGCTCTGTGGTTACTACCAATGCTGGGGCAATTATTTTGTATAGGCATACCTTGTTTTATTGTACTTTGCTTTATTGAGCTTCACAGATACCATGTTTTTTACAAGTTGAAAATTTGTGGCAACCCTGCATTGAACAAGTCTATGTGCTTACTTTGTGTCTCTGTGTCACATATGGGTAATTCTCACAGTATTTCAAGCTTTTTCATTATTATATCTGTTATGGTGATATATATCAGTGATCTTCGATGTTACTATTGTAATTGTTTTACGGCGTCACTAACTGTGCCCATATAATGCAGTGAACTTAATATATAAATGTTGTGTGTGTTCTGACTACTCTACCAACCAGTCATTTCACTTTCTCTCTCCTGGGGCCTCCCTATTCCCTGAGCCACAACAATATCAAAAGTAACTATGTTAATAACCCTACAATGGCCTCTAGGTGTCCAAGTCAAAGGAAGAATCTCACATCTCTCATTTTAAATCAAAGGCTAGAAATGATTAAGCTTAGTGAGATAACTCCACTGTTGCACAGTGGTCTGGAAGATCGAACCAGCCACAATGTTCCCTTAAGCCAAAGCCTAATCCAGAGCAAGGCCCTAACTCTCTTCAGTTCTGTGAAAGCTAAGACAGATAAAGAAGCAGTAGAAGAAAAGTTTGAAGGTAGAAGAGGTTGGTTCATGAGGCTTAAGGAAAGAAGCCATCTCCGTAACATAAAAGTGCAAGGTGAAGCAGTAAAGGCTGATGTAGAAGCTGCAGCAAGTTATCCAGAAGATCTAGCTAATGATGAAGGTGGCTACATTACACAACAGATTTTCAATGTAGATGAAACAGCCTTCTATCAGAAGAAGATGCCATCTAAGACTTTCATAACTAGAGAGGCAAAGTCAATGTCTGGCTTCAAAATTTCAAAGGACAGGCTGACAGTCTTGTTAAAAACTAATGCAGCTGATGATTTTAGTGTTTGTTTGTTTTTTTTAATATATAGAAGCAACACATTCCAAACCTAAACTGATGACTTTAAGTTGAAGCCAAAAATCCTAGAGCCCTTAAGAGTTATGCTAAATCTACTCTGCCTGTGCTCTATAAATGGAAAAACAAAGTCTGAATGGCAGCACATATGTTTCCAGCATGGTTTATGGAATATTTTAAGGTCACTGTTTAGAGCTACTGCTCAGAAAAAATATTACTGCTCATCGACAATGTACTTTGTTCCTCAAAAGCTCTGATGGAAATGTACAAAGGGATTAATGCTTGCTAGCACAACATCCACTCTGTAGCCCTTACATCAAGGAGTAATTTCAACTTTCAGGTCTTATTATTTAAGAAATACATTTCATAAAGCTATAGCTGCCATGGATAGTAATTCCTCTGATGGATCTGGGAAGAATAAATTAAAACCTTATGGAAATGATTTGCCATTCTAGGTGCCATTAAGAACACTTGTGATTCATGGGAGGAGATCAAAATATCGACATTAACAGAAGTTTGGAAGAAGTTGATTTCAATCCTCATGGATGACTTGGAGGGGTTCAAGACTTCAGTGGAGGAAGTAACTGCAGATGTGGTGGAAATAGCAAGAGAGCTAGAATTAGAAGTCGAGCCTGAAGATGTGATTGACTTGCTTCAATCTCATGATAAAACTTGAATGGAAGAGAAGTTGCTTCTTAAGGATGAGCAAAGAAAGAGTTTGATTGAGATGGTATCTACTTCTGGTGAAAACATTATGAACAGTGTCCAAATGACAACAAAAAATTTAGACTATTACATAAGCTTGGTTGATAAAGCAACAGTAGGATTTGAGAGGATTGACTCCAGTTTTGAAAGAAGTTCTACTGTGAGTAAAATGCTATTGAACAACATTGCATACTACAGAGAAATCTTTCATGAAAAGAGGAGTCAATAGATGCAGCAAATTTTATTGTTGTCTGTTGTCTCTTTTCGAGAAATTGCCACAGCCACCCTAACCTTCAACAACCACCACTCTGATCAATCAGCTGCCATCAACATCAAGGCAAGACCCTTTATCAGAAAAAAAGGTTATGACAGCTGTAGGCACAGATGATCATTATTAATCACATTTTTTAGCAATAAAGCATTTTTAAATTAAGGTATGTATATTTTTAGACATAATACTATTGAACACTTAATAGAGTACTGCATAGTGTAAATATAACTTTTATATGCACTAGGAAACCAAAAAAACCTCGTGTGACTCCCTTTATTATGATGGTCTGGAACTGAACCCGCAATTATCTTGGGGGTATACCTGTAATTCCATTGCTCTGTTGATTTCAAGACAATACTGTGTGCCAGGCACTGTGTTTACCATTTTTGCATGGATTATCTCTTTTAATCCTCATAACGACTCTATGCTGTAGGGCTGTAGGTACTGTCATTATCCCCATTTTAAAACTGAGGTTTTAAAGAGTTGAAGAAATGTGTCCAAACTCAACCAGTTCCTAAATGATGGTGGTGAAACTCAGACTGAGATCCCTTCAGTTTCTGTTCGTTTGCATTTCATTTTGTGGAATTTAAGCCAAAATTTTTCCCCTTCTTTCAGATTTCTGTATGCATTTCTACTGAAGTCTTGCTTTCATATAAATTCATAATCTCTTTCCTTGCAAGGCAAAAATTTAATGCTATTTAATCTTCAAAGGCAGTGTTGAATGCTAACAAGCCACCCAGACATTTGGTTAGATAGGATAATGGAGGAGAGGACATGGGAATCAATTCCTGGAGCTACACTTTGTTTCCATTTTGGTGTTAGCATATTCTTGCAAAATTACTTGAATTATTATCATCCTACTACAAGTATTCATTAAGCTTTTACAAGGCTTCAAATGCATATGTACATATGGTTCTTGCTCAATAGATTTGCTATCTAAAGTGAAACTCCCAAATCCCCATTAAAAAAAAAAAAAGAAAGGGGAAGGGTGGATTGAGAGAGAAACAAAGAGAAAGAGAAGAAAGACTTTTATTCTCCTTTCTTATAAAAATCTAGTTTTCCCAGTTGAATTCAGGTCCTGTAGTTTTTCTCTGTTCTGCTTAAAAAATAATTTTTCCATCACTTAACACTGTGTGGTTTCTGGAATCAAGACTCTTTCTCTTATAAAAAAGTGCAGCAATGGCCAAATTTCCACAGCCAGGAGAAAAGGAAAGATTGAGACAGTTTTCTCAATAATTGCTTCAATCCTCCTCCTCGTGTTGGTCTTGGAAACTTGGCCAGCGACTATAAAGGAGCTGTTGGATTGATTTCTCCCCTCCCTCCTGTTACTGTTGCCTCTGCTTGAAATGCTGTTCTCCGCCTTCTAAGTTGTCACACTCTCTCTCATTCTTCAGGTCAGATGTCACCTCCTCTGGGAAACTTACACCGACACTCCTCAATCCCCACTTTTCTGATGGTGCACATTCCCTCCAACTGGGGCAAAATTAATCACCCTTTTCTGTTTGCTTCTTTAACACTTTGTTATACCATTCTCAAAGCAGGAATCACACATGTTATAGTCAACTGTTTGCTTTTCTGTGCTCCACTAATAGCTGAATTTTCTGAGGGCAGGGAATTTTTTTTTTTTTAATTCACCAGTATGTCCCCATAAAGCCTGGTAATTAAGAAGTGCTCAATACATCCCCATCTGAGTGAGTTTGCACCAGAATTGGCATATTCACCACGTTAGCCAAATTCCAAGGGAAGAGAAATTTCCCCATGCTGAAGCCACCCCTCTTTTCCTGCATAACCACCAACTTTGCTACTCCATGGCTGGGCACCGTGTCCACATGTTGAAGCCTAGATGCACACCTACAAGCATGAGCAACACATTATGGGTGAGGTTGGATCTAATGCCACAGTGAGAGGAAGAAACAAGCCTTCCTGTCCCCATTTAGCTGCTAGTCGGGGTTTCTGGATTTGACTTATTTCAAATGGTTTTATGGCTCTCAGCTAAGTCAGAAAACTGGACTCAGGGAAAATCACATAAAACAACAAATCCTGATTCTTCACAATGGTTTCAGCAGTTGAGGTGGAGTCTGTTTCTTGTCGGTATATGGTAGAACATTTCCTTTGGGGACTACTTCCCTCACTCCAGTTGTATGCGTGATTAGCGAGGCTGTCTATAAAGGCAGGCTCTACTTCCCATGGGAATGGGCATGTCCTAGATTCATCAAAATATTCCAACTCACCAGGAATAGTGATTGGCCCAAGCAGGGACGATGGCTGTCCAGCTTCGAAATTTGATATGAATTGGGAGGGGCAATAGGAGAGAGACAGACAGACAGATAAGAGGGAGACAGAGACAGTTAGAAACTGTTGCCTTGTGAAGTCCTAAGTGCAGAACTGAACCATGAAAGCCTGTGAGGTTGGCCAAGGAAGGGACAGAGCTGGGAGCACGTGTGTTGGGGGAGGGGGATGCGGGAAGAGAGTACCTATTACTGGGCAAGAGGTCCAGAAGAGTGCTCAGGGCCCCAGTGTTGACAAATCAATACAAAGTGAGTTGTAAAGATTTTTCAAACCAGTTAACCCTTGCTGGAAATGCCTGAAAAAGATTTCTTCTGGACCTGCACCAGCTCTCAGCCACCCTGACCATCAGGGGTCTTCCACATGGTTCTAGCCAGTTTGGGAATTAATCCATCACAGAGGGAGCACAGCTGAAGGGTGGAAAGAAACAGACACATTCCTGATGACATCACTTGAACCCCTGGATCCAGCCTTACTTGAACGTTCTGATAAGCTGCAACAATAAATTATCTTTTTGGCCTGAGCTAGTTTGAGTTTGGTTTCTGTCGCTTGCAAATGAAAAAGTTCTGACTAATAGATCTTTTCTAGTGTGCAAATCTGCTTCTCATTTGCAGGTTATGGAAAGAGCACTTCAAGGGCAATGATGCAGGACCACTGACTGAATTTCGATGTTATACTCAACCGTTACTTTTGGGAAGATGTTACCTAACAATGATTTTAAAGGAGTGGGCAGGTTGAGAGAGCTCAGATTCACACTCTATCAGAGCACATGTCTCACCTATGCATCAGAAGTTAGTTCCCCAGAAAATTTCTTGCCTACATAAATGCATTCTAGATCCCTCAAGAGTGATCGCTCTGGCCTGCTCAGATTTCCATTAAGGGATGTCACTGCCCATTGATTCTGCCAAAATGTGCACTTCCTCTAACGTAAAGTGAGTTTATATTCTGACTGAACATCTTGGTACTTTTCAAACTACAATAAAGGTGCTTGGTAAAAAAAGATTTGCAGTTAATGAGATTCCATTTAGTTTGCATTGTTTTTTCTGTAACCTAAAAAAAAAAAAAAAAATTCCCAAACCTTAATAATTTAAAATGACCATTGACCAGTCAAATTGTCCCCACATTTTCAATTTTCCTGTAATATATCATGTCTCCATTGAAATGGACTATTATAGCTGCCTGAAAAAGTATTGTTTGATGTCTGTAAGCACAGTCAGCAATCAATAATTTGAAATTTGTACCATTTGTACCTTTAAGTCCTGGCACATCATTTTTTATTTCATTCAATCTGCTTACTGTTGAAGAAAAAGAATTTTGAACCATTGCCACCAAACACATTTATGTGTGAAACAGAGTTCATTTATATGGTGGGAAGTATATCATTTTGACGTTTATTTGCAATATTAATTGTATATATTGATTCCATTTTTTACAGAAATTGTAAATTTATTATAAATACTACCACTAATTACCTTATTTTGGGGAGACTATCCTTCTGAAGAACTTGAAAAGATTTTGGCATTGTCATGGATTTTTAAATTCAGAAAGGCAACATATGTTGTAATATTAAATTAAAATTCCTTAATCAGTTGTTAGTTCAAGAACAAATTCAAGCAGGAAATGCATTTTTTTAAAATGCTGCCTCTTAGCTGTTAGATTAAGAACGAATGACCTTTCGTGATCAGCTCATGTTTTCTTGTCTTTGTAACTCATTTCTCATGTTTGATCTTAGCCCAAATATAAATATAGTGTGGAAAGTTATCATTAGTTATTTTTAAGTATCACCCATGTTTTCAGTTAGTAATCCCAAGAGCAGCCTATGATTACTTTCAAAACCTTTCTCTGCCCTCACCAAATATACCATCCTCCACACAAACACACAGAGGTAGTATTTTTTAAAAACCTTCTTCCCTACAGGTTTGGGTTTGAAATGGCTGAGTAATCTGAGTAATGAACCCTTACAAAGAACATCTAAGTTTAACATGCCCAAGGGAAAAAGAAGGTCAAAGAGTTGCCACCCAAGAATCCTGGAAACTTCTTCGAAAAGAGGAAGAAAGACCTTAGATGCTTTACAAGGGATGAGATGTCTTCAGGTGTTAAAAGGAATGTTCTCAGGCTGGATACAGGATTTTGGCTTGTCCCTGAAGAAGTGCTGCCTGCAAAGGAGGGACACTCTTCAGCGAGGATAACTCCCCTTCGGGAGAGAGAATGGCAATCTGGATTCTGTTCTTTCACTCACTCAAAAGTATAGGTCAGTTACTTTATTTTGTAGACATGGTAATTTTAAAACATTACATTGAGCCATTCAGTGCTTGCATTATTATCGTGCACCTGCTATGTGATGATGGGATAGACACTGGAGGGGCATTTGAGTTGGATCTTGAAGGATGGGTAAAGGGATACAAGGAAGAATATTAAGCAAATGGAATAACATAAGCAACAGGTAGGAAAACAGATACATATATAGAAGCATTGGAGCGAGCAGCCCCATACATACGGCACATCAAATATACGGAGGAGAGAAGGGGAAGGTGAGACCGCAAAAGCAAAGGTTCGGATCCAAACAGAATTTGGACTTTCCTCCACGGACACTGGGAAGCCACTCAATGTTCTCAGGTAGAGAGCCAGGATCCTAGTTAGAATCTAGGATGGTCATCCCCGCAATGAGGACTGGGGCAGCTTGGAAGGAGGACGCCAGGAGGAAGGCAGTGAGGAGCTGAGTGGGGAGGGCAGTTGGAATGGAAAGAAATGGAGCAATAAAGGAGGCATGGCCGAAGGCAGAGGTGACATTGTCAGGCTCCGCAGGCGCCTAAGTGGAGCACGCAGGGGACAAGGAAAGGGGCTGAGCCTGGGTAATGAGGGGATGAATTAGATTCTGGACATGATGACTTAAAATTTCCTGTGTGAGATTTAGGAGAGTGCAGCGACAGCTGGAAATGCAGGTCTAGACTTTGGGAAAGAGGACAGAGTGAAGATAAAGATGTGGAAGTCAGCCACAGGGAGGTGAGAGCTGAAGCCCCAAAAGTGGATGAGATCAGCAAGGAAAAACCATATGGAGGGAGGTGGGAGATTGAGCACAGAGGAAGCTGAACGTGGAAGGAAAAGGGAGGGGGAAGAAGTCCTCTGGAAGACTAGCGAGTGCCGGGGAAATTCTATATAGTGATGAGGATCCATAGAAGAAAAGACTATTATTTGGAGTTGAAAGAGACCTTAGAGATCAGCAAGTCTAATCTTTTCACTTGACAGGAAGCCGAGGCCCAAGAAAGTTACATTGCAGCTAGCTAACAGCTGGATTCTGAGCTGTTCATAGTCCGAATTGAGAAGTAGGTAAAGCTGTTCCCTATCCTCCCACCTTCCTTTCCCAGACCTGTCCTCTTTTTCTTTATACTTATTTTCAATCACATTAAAAGCAGCGACATTTATTGAGCTCTTCTCAGAGATGTGGCATAATGTCATGGTTAAGGACTCTGAAACCAAACAACCTGGATTCAAACCTCAGCCCCTCTACTCCTAGTTTTTGGACTTTGCACGAACTGCTCCAACTTCCCAAGCCTCAGTTTTCTCAGGTGTAAATCGGGCTAATGACGGTCTTTACCTCATGTCATAGTTAACATATGTCAACCACTTACAATAGTGCTTGGCATCTAGCAATGGCTATGTAAGCTCTCACTATTATTTTACGAAGTACTCTAAATTAGGGTGACCATGTAATTTATCGTTCAAACTGGGATGTTTTAGGGCAGTGCAATGGGGAGCCATATGGGAGGAGCCTGAGGCAAAAGGAAAAATCAGTAATACTGACCTTGCTTTTATTTAAAAAGAACCATTTTTTAAATCATAGATTTTTTTGCATTAATTTTGATTTTTTAAAATATTGCCTTAAAATATGATTTATTTTGATTACTGAGTTTTTGGGTGCCCCTTAAATTTTTCACCCAAGGCAAGTACCTCGCTCACCTTATTCCCCTAGTTCTGGCCCTGCTGTTGAGGGTGATGTGGGGGACTTCCAGTAGTGATGCTGGGACAGCAGGCATGAATAAGGCCTTTCCTGGGCACACACGCCCCCCCACCTTTCAGTGCACTATCTGTCTGCAGAGCTCCTCTCTGTTTTCAGGTGTGTGTGTCTGTGTATGTGTGTGTGTGAGACTTGTCTCCCCACTAGTGTACACACTAGTGCCTAACTGTGATTGGGAACCATATATGAAATCCAGAGTGTGTTCCACAAAAGATCACCTGGAATTGGGATGTGGGCTCCAAGCCCCTGCTTCACTGAAGTCATTACCTTGTAAGAAGGTAGCCTCAACCTTCAATCCTTATGTCCCTAAAAACATGCCACTAGCCCTAATGAGAAGCTGATCTCATGAGATGAATGTGATTAACACCTTAATGTCTTATTATTTTCTGGAATATTTGTATAATTTGAGGGATAGTATTAGGACCTGCCTCATAAGATTAAATGAAATAACGTGTATAAACTACTTAACGAAGTGTGTGCGCACAGGACATACTCAATAGATAGTGGCAGCTGTTTTTACTGTGTAATGACAAGTCATTATATAATCTCTAAATAAATAGATATTACTGTAGTTGAACTGTATGAAGTTGTTGGTAGTCAATTCAATAGCACTTGACCTGCAAAATCATATGGTATAACCTACTATTACTGATATGATAATTGGAATATTAGATTGAACCATATGCAACTGCCATTTGAGAGATCAAAAATGGTCAAGTGTTGGCAATTTCATATGGTTCAAACTAATAAAAGCAATATGTCATTGACAACATTGAACTAATCCAAAGGGCTGAGTAATTAACAATTGTTATATTAGGTAGTCCCTTCACATGGGTAACCGCTTGCTTTATAAATTAGAAGGCTCTTCCTAACTATATGACATACAATAATAGACATAGTTTCATTGCACTCCATTCCACAGTTATGAAGCTTCCCTAATGCGTCAGGTAGTGAGAGATCGATAAAGAACCAGATACCTGCCATAGCGTGGATTTTCTCTGGAGCACAGAGTTTTGGTAACTGAGATTGTAACTAAAGGTTTTGTCCTTATAGAAACTGGAAATAACTGTAAGTAGCCTGTTGCACATGGTCAGTTTCCTATGTTCATAATTGACAAATTAAAAAAAAAAAAAACCACTCACTTTTTAGCAGAGCCAGTGATGTGCCAGGACTGATATATGAGATGGCATTAGACGGTGGAAGGAGGTTGTATTTCCAGCTTCTTTCCTGGTTCCGTAAGATACAGCCCAGAACAAGCTGAAATGAAGCCTGCACACTTGGTTTTGATTTGCTGACATACACTGTGAACCCCTTCTGTCCAGACTCCCCAAGTCATTCCCATGAGAACACAGGATTTAAACATTTATATGGCACTGTACTTTCTAGAAACACTTATCGTTTAATTTGCAGCATGTCAGCCAACATGACCTTTTCATTTTTGCATTTGGGGAGAACTGGAGGAATTTGCAAACTCTTCCCTCTGTTTTTGCAAGTCTTCTCTCTTGCCATCTTAGATTCTCCTTGCCTCCCATTTTGCTTATTCAGCCTCCCCTACTTTACAAAGAATTTGGCCTCAACTGAAGTTTCTCTGAAAGTAAATGTTCTGGTTAAGCACTGGTCAAAAAACTGGGAATCATTGGATGGTAGAGAAAAAGGCCCAGGAAGTCAGTTACCAAGAATCTATAGAAATAAACAGACTCAAATTTTTTTTTCTTGAACTCCCATTAAAACCAGTGAAGCAGTATTTGGGACATGAGTTAGCGCTCAGAAATGGTGGGAAATAAGTGAGTGTATGTGAGCTTCAACTTGAGCAACTTTGATTGCAAGAATTTTTCTCCTGAAAATGACCAAAGATGAAAATACTTTTTTTTTTTAAAAAAAAGATTATTCCAGAAAAGGATGTTTTATAGTTATTTAAAATAATATTTTGAGGCTCAATCTTTGTTTTACTAACTGTTTTAATTCATGTACTCTCTCTCTGGCATGGGAGGAAAAGAGCCTTTCAAACTCAAAACGTCCTCTTTCCTTGTCCTCTACACCCCTTGGATTATATCCCCTTCCTCTCTTCTTACCTATCCCCTGACTAAAGCTCTGATCATATGTCAATCTGAGCCACTGGGCTCTTCAACACACAGACTATAAAATACACACATTCACTTTCTGGGACCCTACAGCTCTCTCCAAACAGTTCCTTTATTCCGGGAAGAACAGGTACTCAACTTCTCTCCATCTGACATTTAATCTGGTTTGCGCTTCTGGATTGGAGTATTTCCACTTCTAAGAAGGACTCTTTTTGAAAAATGAGCCACAAGCCTCTTGAAGTACTTTTTTAAAAAAAAAAAAAGTAAACGTTTTGTTTGCAACATCTTGTTTTCACATTTAAATCATCATTTTGCTGCTACCCTCTCTGAAACAGAAGTGTATCATTTTAAGCAAATGGTAACCCATTTTTGCCTCTTTTCAAATTGCTTTTCTGTGAGTCATGTTCATATATTTATTTATTTATCTTGGATCTCTGTGTTATTATGGAAGTGTCCAACACACAATATACTGTGAGATAGTGCTGATGCTGAAAGCTATTCAAAGATGATTAAGCAATAGTTCCTGCCTTCAAGAAACTTGCTCTCTGATAAGGTAAAATAATAACTTATAATACAAGGTAGACTATGGTAAATATCATCCAAGCTAAATGATGTAAGTAAAATGTAAGTCTCAACTTCTTTGAGACTCTTGCATTCTAAAACCTTTACCTCTGACTTGAGCATTTTAAAATCATGTACTACCAGGCATTGTTTTCATAATATCAGATCTTTTAAAAATAATTTGCTCATGAACAAGTTCCTCTACTTTTCCTCTCAAAGGGCCACAGCTTTCTAGTCAATATGTCAAGATAACCCATATAGCATTGGTGAACTCTAGTAAATGTGCAAATCATTCTTAAATGTGGAAACCAGGAAATCAATGCCAATATTTTCTTGGTAACAAAGGGATAGATTAATGATTGAAATAAAGAATGCCTCAAAAATTCAGAAGTGATCACAGTGACAATTCCATCATTTACAACTAAAGAAAAACAAATTCTACTGTCATCAGCTCAGGTGCCTAAAAGCTCTGAGCAAATCAAACTAAACACATTTGTCCAAGGGCCATGAGTTTGTATCCCCTGATTCATCTGAAGACTCAGGGTGTCCCAGGTCTCTGGAATACACGCTCCTTTTTCCAAAAATACAACTAAAATCGTCTACCTTGATCAGACTCACTGTACTTCTGAGTTTGGGAGACTGTCTAGTCCTAACCCACCAAAAAGAATAGGGAAAGGGTGATAACAGTGTCCTTATAATTGACCTGTCAAGAAGTTTAAGGGGTGGAGGGCCAGGACAGATGTCTGTGGATGCTCCCAGAAGTGCTGACACTACTACCAACCTCAGTGGTAGGATGATAGTGGAGGATCATGTTGTGTGATCTTATTTGTTTTCCAGTAGATTTCTTAGTGAACTGCTACTGACTTTGCAATTAGGTCATTTATCTACACCTAGGAAGACAGAATTATTTCCAACAGCTAGGGGGCTCTAGCAGTCCACCTTTCAGACACAAATGGATTTGCTACAATTTGCAATTCTAAAAACGAATGACTCTTTTCATTGTTATCTTTAAGTATTAACAGTTAATATAATCTTAACATTTTTAAATTCATATGCAAAATTATTGGTATTCTTCGTCAAAAATTCTCTCCATTTCACCTTTTTTCTCCTTAAAAATTTTTTTTCGATTTATAATTAAGCTTCTTGATTTTATGTTGAAAGTGTTCTTCTAAATATCTAAATTAGAAAGTAAATTTCTACTCTTGGGAAATTTATGGAAATGCCTGGTAATCATACTAAGCAACGAAGTTGGCATACTTTAACTCAATTCTTATCCAGCACATCTAGGAAAAATTTATATATTGATATTGATAGATAACAAGAAAAATAAATTCTTGCTCCAAAAAAATTTTATAATTTGACTGCTTATAAACCAAAACAACTTCTCAGCTTTTAGAGATGCTCAACAAAAGGAGATTTAAGTGGAGCATCTGAAGTTTTGTCTGCTTGTCACTTCTGCTATTTTTTCTGACATTTCACTGTCAAGACTGTTAAATGTAATAATTCAGCTTTAATTCCCAGTTTCTCTTTCTTGTGCCCTCCATTCTGCTCTAGGACATGTTTTAAAAGCACTTAGAGGCACTTAATGGACAGATTTAGCAAAATCTTCATCCTGTTTCCACAGCTTAGTTGCATACAAAAGACTGAATAAACTCTTTCCTCCTCCTGCCTTCACCCCCTAAAAATATTGATTGCGGTCAAAGGGGGAGGAGGCAGAGGGAGATTTCTCTTGTGTGAAAGCTACACAGAAAAAAAAAAGATTTTTTTTGAATCAGTTCTTTTCAGATGCTAAATATCCACTTCCGCTTTCTTATCAGCCACTTTAGTACAGGAAATAAGAGTACTTAAACAAGTACCCACACATATTTGCAGTTTCCTGAATATCTCAAACATCACTGTTTCCCAAATATCCTGACTTCAGGAAAATAGAAAATGCATTTTATTCCAGACCCTTCTTTCTAATTTGCTAACCCAGGAGAATTTAAGGGAAATGCAATCCACATGTTCCTTGCCATTTCTACATCTAAAGGGTATATTTTTTTCTTTTATGAAAATGATTTGATGTCTAGGAAGCTTTTAAAATAAATCCTGGTTACTCTCCCCTACACACACACACTTTTTTCCCTAAGAAAAAGGAAATTTCTTTGGATAAGATTAAATTAACATAAACCCTTTAAAATTTTACTTTGGCTTTAAATTTAAAGGCATTTCCATAAGGGTGTGTTCCAAACTCACTTCTACACGTATCACATTATCTAGCCCCTCGTCTATTTTTATCATTTCCCTTATTACATTCTTCCACATTCTTTTCATATAGTAAATCATTCATTCATTCAACTGATATTTAGAGTGCCTACTTGTGCCAGGCTGTTCTAGGAGCTGGGGATACCAGCAAGAACAGAATAGACATGCTCTTTGTCTTCATGGAACTTAGGGTCGGGCCAAAAAGAGATACTGAACAAGGGATTGTAAGTCTGATGAGAGGATGACAGGGGATAGTAGAGAAATCTTCCCAGAGGAAGTGTCCCGCAGGCTGAGACCTTCAGCCAAACAAAACACGCACCATTCTGTTCCACCTAGGAGCTTTGCACTTGCTGTTCCAGGCTAAGGGACCAGCAAGTGCAAAGCTCTGAGGTGGAGCAGAAAGGTGGCCAGTATGGCTGGAGCTTAGGAAAGTGAGGGGGAGAGGTGCAGGATGAGGCTGGGGCAGACCATGAGAGATCCTATTTGCCCATCTGCCTCTTAGAAGTCATGGCACAGTCATGGCCACTAATAGGGATAAAACAGGATCCTGCCAGCCTGACACATCTCCAGACCAGCCCTCTGAGAGCTTTCACCTGCGTGCCACAGCAAGACAAAGACCCCTCCTCTGAAATCCTTTAAATTATACATCGATATAGATCTTTACATCTATGTGTATATACATATATATATGGTTCTGAATGTGTGTATCTTTTACATTTCACTACCTTTTAAGCCGACCTTCTCCCTTGCCACTGCTGTTACTTTGGTTTTGGCTGCTTTTTCTTCGCTCCCCTAGACTTTGAAATAGTCTCTTTAGTCTTCCTGCCTCCATCCTCACCTTTCAAATCTCCAAAGTGCTGCCTGATTTACTAATGTCACTTCCCTGGTTAGAAATCCCTGGGAAGTCCTAGAAATCAGAGCGATCTATCTACAAACCAAGGGACACTAAAGATTGCCAGCAAACCTCCAGGAGAGAGACATGGAACAGACTCTCCCTCACAGCCCTTGGAGGGAACCAACATTGCCAACACCTGGCCCCCCAAACTGAGACAATAAATTTCTGTTGTTGAAGCCATCCAGGTTGTGGCACTTTGTTACAGCAACCCTGAGAAACCAACACAAAGTTAAACAACTTATTTCAGTGTAAGACTTTTCATTGGCTGTAATATGCTAATGTGTACCCTAAATCTCCAAGAGAGGAGATAGAGTATCCCAAACTTACTTGATGACAAAACACCCCCTCTCCTGGCCCTGTGCATCTCATGGGGATTAATAGTCAGAAGAACAGAATTTGGGAAATACTGACCCAGGCCCCCGAATTCAGTCCAAGCCACAAGTTAAGTAGTAGAATGTGTAGTGAGGGAATGAGTAAACAAGTTTGTCCTAAGATATGAATAACTAACAGCCATTTAACATCCATGGGGCATTCTCCTCCACAAAACAAATCTGTCATAGGTAGACTTTTAGGCCCTGTGGAAAGCTGAGTGAACAATTCCCAGTGGTGACAGAGTTAGTATTGGGGGTAGTAAGATGTTCCCCTCTTTTATCTCTTCACCTTGACCCAGGATCCGTTTCATAACCTGCAGTACCCAATGCAAAGCGAAAATTCAGGACCCTTTGTTCATCAATTATTAATAATTTAAAAATGGTGACAGCAGAGCATTAAACCAAGCTCAGGGACCGGGACCTTCTAAGCATGGGAACCTCTATGATTGCACAGGTCTCACGTTCACAAATCCAGCCCTGCCTTGACCAGCCCAACATAATCCTTTACAATCTTATACCACTGTCTGTTCATTTTATGAACTACATTAAGAATATTTCTGTGTTGGGAGTCTCCAAGACCACCCCCCCAGTTTGGCGATCCTCTAGGAGACCTCGCAAGATTCAGCAGATAGCTGTATTCATGGCTATGGTTTATTATAGTGAAAGGAGCCAAAGCAAGCTCAGCAAAGGAAAAGGCACATGGGGCAAAGCCCAGAGGAAACCAGGCACAAGCTTTCGAGAGTCCTCCCAGAGGAGTCACACAGGGTGTGCTAAATTTCCCCAACAAGGAGTTGTGACAACATGTAAAATGTTGCCCACCAAGGAAGCTCGTTCGGGATTCAGTGTCCAAGGTTTTTATTGGCAGCTGGTCATGTAGTCACCCTCTGCCTAGCATGTGCCAAAATTCTAGGGGTGTTCATAAGTGTTTACACTCACCAGAAATTGTGAGTTCAGGCCCAAATCAGCTTTTCTGACACTTTCTCCTATTCAGGTTCAGTGGTCACATTCAATGAATTCAGATTTCTTCTGGTCAACAATTTAAGATAATTCCTCTAAGAAGCTCATAAAAGATGACACACGAGAGAGTTTCAGTTACCTGGTGAAAAATCTTTCTGTCTCTGCTTCTGTAACTTACTTGGGCATGAGGTGAAAGTGAGAGTTCAATTGACCTTTGTTAGAAGTATTATGTTGAAGCATGTGGGAGCTGTGAGACATGGCTGAGGTTCTCACTTGCACGCCAACCCAAGCTTGGCCACCAGTTTCCAGAAATGAGTATCCTTTGGGTGCTTGGTGCTTACCCACTCCAACCTACCACGTATGGTGGTGCTTACCCACTCCAGCCCACCATGTATGGTGGTGCTTACCCACTCCAGCCCACCATGTATGGTGATGCTTACCCACTCCAGCCCACCACGTATGGTGGTGCTTACCCACTCCACCCCACCATGTATGGTGGTGCTTTCCCACTCCAGCCCACCATGTATGGTGGTGCTTACCCACTCCAACCCACTATGTATGGGGGTGCTATAGTGCTTTTCCCTTCCAACTAAGGGGTTATAAACTCATTTACACTAAGGTATAATTAACCAAAATGCTTTTGAATTAACTCTCTCAAGAATGTTTATGTTTTGACGAAGGACACTAATGATATCAAAACTTTAAAGATAGCCCCTCAGCCTACAAAGTAGGGAATGGTTTTGGTAGAATAATCATTTGGTAAGCCCCTGATTGGACATTCACTGTGGAACTAGAAGCATTCAACAGAACTTTCCATGATGTCTCCTGAAAGGCTGTATTGATTGGACATTTTTAGTCACTTCCTACTCTTCACTGTAAATACAGTAAGAGTAACTCAGGTTAAGTCAAATGTCCCCTAATATTTTGGAGGGGCAAGTAGCAAAGAGGTCTGTAATAATTCTCTAAATTTCTAGATTTTTATTTATACAGATTGTGTTTAATTTCGCTCAACTCATACATATGAGATTACTACCTTAGCATTTCATGAATGGAGCAATTAGAAAGTTTACCAATAATTTTCAAATATAAATTATTATTTATTTAACATTTGTCAATCCAATGTTTTAGGGGATATAGAATATAAATT
>CAUYSK010007642.1:0-17112 GCA_963575035.1 Avahi laniger | reverse complement strand
CTTCGTTATGGGTTTATCATGGTGTTCTTTTCCCAACTTTGTAAGCTGGATGCTTATCTAATTTTGGCCTTTCTTTTGTGATAAAAGTATTCGATACTTTAACCTAGGAATATATTTAACTAAGGAGGTAAAAGACCTCTACAGGGATAACTATGAACCTCTGAGGAAGAAAATAACAGAGGATGTAAACAGGTGGCAAATCATACCATGCTCGTGGGTCGGTAGTATCAACATTGTTAAAATCTCTATACTACCCAAAGTGATCTACAGATTCAATGCAATCCCTATTAAAATACCAACATCATTTTTCACGGATATAGAAAAAATAATTTTATGCTTCATATGGAACCAGAGAAGACCCCATATAGCAAAACCAATTCTAGGCAATAAAAAAAAAATGGGAAGTATCAATTTACCAGACTTCAAACTTTATTATAAGGCTGTAGTAATCAAAACAGCTTGGTATTGGCACAAAAATAGAGCCATTAACCAGTTGAATAGAACTGAGAACCCAGATATAATACCATCCTTATATAGTCATCTAATCTTTGACAAAGCAGACAAAAACATACCCTGGAGAAAAGAATCCTTATTCAACAAATGGTGCTGGGAAAACTGCATAGCCACATGTAGAAGACTGAATCAGGATCCGCACCTGTCTCCTCTCACAAAAATCAACTCACACTGGGTAATGGACATAAACCTAAGGTGTGAAACTAGAATTCTAGAGGAAAATGTTGGGAATACTCTTCTAGACGTTGGCCTAAGCAAAGAATTTATGAAGAAGACCCCAAAGACAATCACAGCAACAACCAAAATAAATAATTAAAAAGCTTCTGCACAGCCAAAGAAACTTTCAAGAGAGCAAACAGACAACCTACAGAATGGGAGAAAATTTTCGTATGCTACACATCCAATAAAGAGCTGATAACCAGAATCTATTTAGAACTCAGAAAAATAAGCAAGAAAAAATCAAACAGCTCTATCAAAAAGTGGGCCAAGTACACAAACAGAGACTTTTCAAAAGACGATGGAATAATGGCCAAAAAACATATGAAAAAATGCTCAGCATCTCTAATTATCAGGGAAATGGAAATCAAAATCACAATGAGATATTATTTATCTCCTATGAGACTGGCCTTTATCAAAAAGTCCCAAAACAGGCCGTGCGGTGGCTCACGCCTGTAATCCTAGCTCTCTGGGATGCCGAGGCAGGTGGATTGTTTGAGCTCAGGAGTTCGAGACCAGCCTGAGCAAGAGCGAGATCCTGTCTCTACTAAAAATAGAAAGAAATTACTTGGACAACTAAAAATCTATATAGAAAAAATTAGTAGAGCATGGTGGCTCATGCCTGTAGTCCCAGCTACTTGGGAGGCTGAGGCAGTAGGATTGCTTGAGCCCAGGAGTTTGAGGATGCTGTGAGCTAGGCTGATACCATGGCACTCTAGCCCAGGCAACAGAGTGAGACTCTGTCTCAAAAAAAAAAAAAAAAAAAAAAAACTGTCCCAAAACAATAAATATTGGCATGGATGCGGAGAGATAGGAACACCCATACACTGCTGGTGGGACTGTAAACTAGTACAATCTCTGTGGAAAGCAATATGTAGATACTTTAAAGAGATACAAGTAGAATTACCATCTAATCCAGCAATCCCATTACTAGGCATCTACCCAAAAGATCAAATGACACTCTATAAAAAAGGCACCAGCACCCGAATGTTTATAGCAGCTCAATTCACAATTGCAAAGATGTGGAAAAAACCCAAGTGTCCATCAATACGTGAGTGGATTTATAAAATTTGGTATATGTGTACCATGGAGTACTATTCAGCTTTAAGAAACAATGATGATATAGCGCCTCTTGTATTCCCCTGGATAGAACTGGAATGCATTCTACTAAGTGAAGTATCCCAAGAATAGAAAAACAAGCACCACATGTACTCACCATCAAATTGGTATTAACTGATCAACACATAAGTGCACATATAAGAATAACATCTACTAGATGTCGGGCTGGGTGGAGGGGTGAGGGAGGGCCGGGGGGAGGGGTGAGGGGGAGTGGGGAGGAGGGGACGGGTATATTCATACACAAAGAGTGCAACGGGCACCATCCCAGGGACGGATGTACTTGAAACTCAGACTTGGGGGGGGCAAAGGCAACATACATAATCTAAACATCTGTACCCCCATAATATCCTGAAATTAAAAAAAGAAAAGAAGAAGAAACAAAACACCTTTCATTATTGTTTTGTGTACTTTCATTTACTTGTTTTGTATGCTTTCATGAACTATTTTGACATTATGAAGTGATATATTGTGATTTTGGAAGTTTTTCATTTTTTTCACAATGAAATTCCCCTAATATATTACACTTACTCCCTAACTGTAGCTATTTTAATTTTTTATACTAAAATAAGGTTTATACATTTTTTTCCTTAAAATCAAGTAGGGAGGAAACTGTATGTTTGTTGCCATGCTTGGTGTACCTGTCTGACCTCACTTCCATTCCTCAGTGTTCACTTGTCTGGCCCTAGCCCAGAGGGGCTGAGATACCCAAGATGTGCTACCCAGGTTCCAATGTTGTCTGCCTTTCAGTTAGGTCCACCCCTGGGCCATGCTGTCAAAAGATTAAAGTGTGTGACTGTATTATTCTTCCTCCTCCTTCTAAATAGGTGGTGATTCTGGCAGCAGTTTTGTCTCTTCATGGCTCCAGTTCCCTCTCAACAGACCACACTGCTAGATTCTTTGTGGTGATCCCTGCTCTTAGCACCTTACAACACAGTTTGGTACACAGAATAATGTCCTCCCTCAAAAATTTCCACATCTTAATCCCCAGAATTGATGAATTTGTTAACTTACATAGCAAAAGGTATTTTATAGATGTGATTATGTTAAAGATACCCAAATGGGGGGAGATTGTTCTGGATTATTTGGATGGGCCCAGTGTAGTCAGATTGGAAATTTTAAGATGAAGGCAGGAAAGTCAGAGTTAAAGAAGGTGATATGATCACAAATACAGAGGTTGGAAAGATTTGGAGCCATGGACAAAGTAATATAGGCAACTCCTAGAATACGGAGGAAGAAAAGAAATGGATTCTCCCCTAGAGCCTCCAGAAGGAATTATCTCTGCTTACATAGTTGGAAATTTTGACCTTCAAAACCTAGTTTGTGGTATAATGCTGCAACAGCAATAAAGAATTAATACTCCTATTTCTCTCTTTCGTCCCTAAATCCACTTGTAATACCATCTTCCTATACTTGTTAAACTTCATTGGGCCTTCTACTTTTGGCCTTTTGATTCCTCTATAATAACATAACTAAACACCTGTTTTAAATTATCTCTCTGATCTACTTCCGAGTCTGGCCATGATTGAGTAGCTTGTATCTCTGTAAAACTCTTACCAATATCAACTACAGCAGCCAAGAAAATATATATTTAAAGAAATCCACAAAAAGCTAAACAACAATTGTTTGAAAGCTCTTGAAAGTAGCTATGGTGTACAGTATTTGAAGGCCCAAATCCTAAAGAGTAGAAAACTACCTAGAAGTAAGTTCAATTTTTCCCTATACATTTTCCCTTCAAGGCATTTGTCAGTTCCTCACAGGTGAAATTGAGGTTGAACACAAAGTGGCAGCCTGGAACCCATTGCTTATCACTAGGTTAGAAGGCCAGCATTGGTTTGTGGCTCTACAAAATAAACATAAGAGTACAAGTTTCTACCCACATCAGCAAAGGCCAAGTGAGAAGCACAGAGTTAAACCTTTCCAGGCTGTAAGGAGGAACCCCTGAGCCACAGTCCAGGATGGTTTCAGAGACAGCCGAGTAGAGAATTAGGACTTAATCACCAGCAGGCAGTAATTCGGCCTCTTCCTAACGATGAGACCACCTGGAGAGCCTGGACTTGAACACACCCTCCCGCAACACCCAAGCACCTCTGCTCCTGTTAGCTGGGATGGTGTCAGGGAGACATGATGAAGAGTCAGGATGTTTTCCATCGCCCAGTGGTAACAATGCCATTCTCTCCTAATAACCTCAGTGGATATTATGTGGAGAATAGTAGTTAGGCACTCCTATTCCTCAAAGTCAGGGAGGTATCAGCGGAGGCCTAGGGAGTAAACCAGGAAGTAAAGAGGAGCCCCTCCCATTGTTGTGTCAATGAAGGCTAAAGAAAGAAACCAGACTTTCGACTCTACCTGACAGTACAAATGCCCGCCTTTCTCCCGCTGAAGTGGTATAAGAAGCAGCTAGCTAAATAAAAGTTTAACATTGAGATCATCAAACTATAACACCCAAGATATACAAACCTCAATTGAAAATCAGTCATTTAAATCAAGATGGAGAAAAATATCACCTTGAATTTTAAAAAGCACAATTCCAGGCACAGTGTCATGTGTCTGCAGTCCCATCTACTAGGGGAGAATGGCTTGAGCTCAGGAATTTGAGTCTAGCCTGGACAACACAGTGAGATTCTGTATCTTAAAAAAAGAAGTCAATAGAAAGCAGCACCATAAAAGATGAGATGTTAGCATTATCTGACCATAATTTAGAGCAGCTATGATAAAAATGATTCACTGACCAATTAAAACCTAAATGAAACAAAATAACATTCTCAGCAAAGAAATAAAGATGTAAGTAAGGACCAAATGGCATTTTAAAACTAAAGAAATTACAATAACCAACATACCACAGTATTATCAGAGACCTGAAAGGAGAAGAGAAAGCAGATTGAGCTTAACAGCATTCAAAGAAATAATAACTGAAAACTTTTCAAATTAGGTAAAAGACATAAAACTACATATTGAAGAAATCGAGTGAACCCCAAACATGATAACCTCAAAAAATCACATGGAAATACAATAGAATCAAACTTCTGAGAGATAAAGGCAAAGGAAAAACATTGAAAAAGGTAAGAGAAATATGATACCATATGCACAAGTTTAAGCTATTTATTTATTTAGATTTAGCAGGTACAAATGGTTTTTGTTACATGAGTGAATTGTACAGAGGTGAACCCCATACCCATCACCCGGGTAGTGTACGTTGTATCAGATAGGTAATTTTTCATCCCTCCTCCACCACCCTCCCCTCTTCTGAGTCTCCAGTGTCCACTATATCACTCTGTATGACCATGCATATCCATAATTTAGCCCCCACTTATAAGTGAGAACATGTATTATTTGTTTTTTCATTCCTGAGATACTTCACTTAGGAAAATGACATCCAGTTCCATCCAAGTTGCTGCAAAAGATATTATTTCATTTTTTTTAATGGCTGAGTAGTACTCCCTGGTATACGTATCACATTTTCTTTATCCGTTCATAGTCAATGGGCACTCAGTTGATTCCGTATCTTTACTATTGTGAATTGTGCTACAATAAACATATGAATGCAGGTGTCTTTTTCACATAATGACTTATTTTGTGTTGGGTAGATACCCAGAAGTGGGATTGTTGGATCAAATGGCAACTACTTTTAGTTATTTGAGAAATCTCCATACTGTTTGTTATAGTGGTTGCACTAATTTACATTCCCACCAGCAGTGCATAAGCATTCCAGGAAAAAAACTATTCTAAAGACATCAGATTTCTCATTGAAATCCAGGAAGGCCAGGAGGAAATGGCCCCATCATTTTTCAAAGACTGAAAGAAAAGACTTGTCAAATTAGAATTCTATATCCAGGAAAAGGTATCCCTAATGGAACAAAATAGGGAGCCCAGAAATAAACCCTTGTACATATGGTCAAATTGTTTTCAACAAGAGATAAAATACTTCTCAATAGGAGGAAGGATAGTATTTTCAACACTTGATGTTAGGAAAATTGGATATCCACATGCAGAAGCATGAAGTTCGATCCTTATCTTATACCATATACAAACAAACTCCAAAGGAATCAAAGACTAAAATGTAAGAGCTGAAACTATAAACTCATCTTAAGGCAACATAGGGAAAAGCTTTGTTACATTGAATTTGGCGATGGTTTTCTGATTATGAAACAAAGCACAAGAAACAAAAGAATAAATAGAAAAATTGAATTTCATCACAATTTAAAACTTTTGTGCATCAAAGGACGTATAGTTGGGTCATGTTTGTTTTAATCCACTCTGTCAATTTCTATTTTTTAATTGGGAAATTTATATTATTTACATACAGTGTAGTTATTAATATGTTAGTGCTTAAATCTGTCATTTAATCTTGTATTTGTTTCTTTCCTTTTGTTTTTCTCTGTTCCTTTTCCTGTGTTCTTGTGTGTTATTTGAATCAATTTCGATTTACATGTAGTGTTTCTTAGTGTTGAGGTTTGTTTCTTCATCAGTAGTGACTCCAGGTATTACATCATATTGTATAACCCTATCACAATGTACTAGTGCATTTTTCTAGTTTGAGTAAATTGAAGAAACCCGATCTCCCTTTATATTCTATTACTTTCTACTCTTGATAACTGTTTAAAATATACTGTACATAAATTTAGAATCACATAATATAGTGCTGTATTTTTGCTTCGATTATTAAACATAACTTAGAAAACTCAAGTGAAGAAGGAATGTTTTGAATTTATCCACATTTATACTTTTAAATTTGTTCCTCCTTCCTGATATTCCAGTATTCCTTCTTTTATCGTTTCCCGTCTCTTTATATTACTCTCTTCTTTTTAGGTAGCACTACTGGCAATATATTCTTTTAGTTTTCCTTCCTCTCAGCTTAGTTTGATTTATTTTTCATTCTTGAAGGTATTTTTTAGTTGTGATAAAATATACGTAAAACAAAATATACCATTTTAACCATTTTAGGTGTACGGTGCAGTGGCATGAATTACATTCATCTTGTCCTGCAATAGTCACCACCATCCATCCCCAGAACTATTTTATTTTTCCAAACTGAAAAACTCCATACCCATTAAATAATAACTTCCCATTCTCCCTTCCTTAAAGGCTCTGGAACTGTCAGATTTTGTCTCTTTCTGTGTCCTCGGTTCTTGGTGAGCGCATGGCCAAAGAATAACCAGATGCACCAAAGTAAGGCAAGCATGAGGTGAAATTTATTGAGGGGAGCAAGATAAGATTATAGAGCAAGAGCACGACATAGATTGACAAAGCAAGATGCATACACCAGAGATGACCACCGGACCCCTTGTCGCCGCAGAAAAAGAGTGTTTGGTCATGGTCTGGGTCTGTTTCATGGTGTCTGCATAGGGACCTCCCCATGGAACCACTTTGATGGGACACTTGCGAGCTGCATATCTGAGTCTTACTGTGCATGTGGGTTCTGGGCCACTTTCCAGACTCTGTGGTTACCTATGCTGCTTGGCCCGTGGGCTAGAGGGTTTTTGCTTTCTTTTGTAGCTGGCACACAAAGTTCTGACTGGCAGATTGGTAGAGTGTTCCCTCCCACCCCTGGTTACAGGACCAAGGCGGGGCCTGCGGCCCACTCTCGTCTTTCTTCCCAAATGAGGCAATTGCACCGAGGCAAGACGCCCTGGCCTTGCTGTCTACCTAGAATCCCTCACTATCTACCTAACAGAAGCACCATTCTACTTTCTGTTTCTACAAATTTGACTATTTTAGGTACCTCATATAAGGGAAAACACACAGTATTTGTCTTTTGTGATTTTCACATAGCGTTACGTCTTCAAGGTTCCTCCGTGTTGTGACATGTGTCAGAATTTTATTCCTTCTGAAGGCTAAATACCATTTAACTTATGTATTTAGCATACTTTGTTTATCCATCCATCTGTCGATGGATTTTTTCCACCTATGGCTGTTGTGGACAGTGCTGTTGTTGTGCAGATGTGCAAGTCTCTGCTTTCACTTCTCTTGGGTCAGAAGCACAATTGCTTGATCATGTTGTAATTCTATGTTTTATTTTGAGGAACCACTATACTATTTTGCATAGCAGCTGCACCATTTTCCATTTCCACCAGAAATTCAAAAGGGTTTAAATTTTTCGATATACTTATTCAATCAATGGAAGACCTAAATAGAACAAAAAGGCTGTCTAAGAAGAAATTCCTCCCGCCTGACGACTTGAGCTAGGACATTAGTCTTTTCCTGCTTTTAGACTTGAATAGAAAAATAGGTTCCTCATTGGTCTCAAATCTGCCGGCTTTCGACTGAAATTCACACCATCCGCTCTCATGGTTCTTAGGCCTTCTGACTCATGTTGGAACGACACAGGAATTACCCTGTGTATCTAGTTTACCAACTGCAGATTGGGGGATTTCTCAGCCTCCATAATCACATGTGACAATTCTTTAAAAATCTCTCACTCTCTCTCTCTCTCTCTCTCTCTCTATATATATATATATATATATACATACATACAAACACACACACAAGTATATGTACGCATATACTATATCCTATTCTACTAGTTTTTTTTTTTTTAAATCTGGAAAACCCTGATTAATACAATATTCGAAGAAAATAACTAGTATATAGAATATACAAAGGGAATTCCATGGTAAAAGCAAAACAAAAAATTATTCAAATTAGAGGATGCACAAAGCACAGGAAGAAGCATTTCACCAAGGAGGATGTGCAAATGGCAAAGACACATAGAAATACATGTTAGTGTAAGTAGAATTAACACTACCATAAAATAAAACAATTGGAAAGCCCACACACAAACACACACAGAGAAATTGCTATACTTCTCGGAATGTCCGTAATAATTTTTAAAAATAATGAAACCAAATCCCAGTAAGAATACACAGGACCTTTGTCATTCATACTTTGGTTGGTGGCTTGCAAAGAAAAAGAAATTCATTTTCTTCAAAAAACTAAACATTCAATTACCATATGATCTAGCTGTTGCTCTCCCGGACGTCTATCCCAAAGAAATGAAAACCCCGTCTCAGTGATTTTCTCAAAAGAACTATATGTGATTGCTTATAACAGCACTTTTCACAATAGCCCCAAACTAGAAATAATTCAGATGTCCTTCAACAAGTGAATGGTAAAACGACCTGTGGTACATACATACTATGAAATACTACACAGCAATAAGACCACATCACCTATTAATACACATAACAACTTGTATGAATATCCAGACTGTGAAGAAACAAAGCACTAACTCCAGAGGGTTACTGCACTGTAACAGTAACAGCTGCTCCATCTTAAAGTTAAAGTTAATTATGCACCTGCTTAAGAATTCCAGGAGCTGGCTTTGAGCACTTAACTATAAAACTGAGATTTCTTGTCGATCACCCTCTGGAGGAAGATGCTGAGCAGTTTACCTTTGATTCTGTTGCAAACCTTGCTGATGTCAGCCCTGCTCCAGACCTCTGGATGGCCGGTTCTCAAGATTACCGTCAGAAACAAAATAGGCAGAACTGCACACGGCCAGCCCCTCTCAAGCCTCCTTTCCACCTAAAAGCCATTCCTCAGACTGGGGACATTGTTGACTCTGCAACATGAGTCTGTCATCGCCTCAGGGTGCCCGCTCTTGAAATAAACATGCTTTTCCTTTCACCAATCCCTAGCCTCCCGAATTCGGCTTTTGGAGTGGCAGGCAGCCAAGCCCCCTGTTGATTGCAGCACAATTCCATTTGAACATGTCATTCCCAAAATAGTAAAACTGTAGCAATGGAGACGAGGTGAAAAGGAAAGAGATGTGACAGTAAAAGGGAAACATAAGGAATCTTCCGCTGATGGAAATATTCTATATCTTCAATGGCTCAGCATCAATCACATTACAGTTTTGCAAGATGTTTTCCTTGGAGAAAACTAGCAAAGGGGACATGGCATCACTCTGTATTATCCTTACAACCACATATGAATTTATAATTACCTTGAATGTAAACTTTACTTAAAAATGACTTAGGATAAAATTTTAATATATGATGGGAAAACATTTAAACATTTTCAGAGAAACAGTATTTTTAAAAATTATTATCAAAAACTCGCACTAAAAGATATGTTAAAGAAAGTTCTTCAAGCACAACTAATATCCCAGATTCAGATTTTTAAAATTCGGCCTGGTAAGGCGGGAAATTGGATTTGTCCCACTTTCCATTTTTTTAGTGATTGTACTTTATGTCATGTCTTTATCATTTCTTCTAATTAGTTTTTAACATCCAATTTCATAATTCTTATTTCACTTGAAATATTTAGTCCTATTTACATTTCTTAGATATAATTGAATATAATGTTCCCATAATAGTATTTGCTCTATTTATGCCATTCTATCTTGTTCTTCCCACTGCATTTTCCTGCCTTCTCTAGAATAAATTAAATAATCTTTTTTAGATCATTTTTCTCCTCTCTATTTATTATGTCATCTTTTAATGATTATGCTTGAGATTACAGCATTCATAATTGACTTTTAAAATATACTATATATTGGTGTTTGACTATTTTAGAATACAGGAAGGAATTTATAATATCTTACATTTATTTACCTTTTCTTTTACATTATTTTGATACTGTTACCTGGATTTTAGTGTCAGATATAATGTAAACCCCAGAACACATTATTATTTTAGTAGGTAATTATTTTAGTTTTACTCATCTATTACCTTATTTGGGATTATTCATTCCTCCCTGAAAAATTGAGCAAAATCTGACAATCTAAATGTGCCACTACATTGAATGAATGTGATAATATTTACAGCGTATCTCAAATAATGCAAAGAAAGTAAACTTGTGAAGAGGATAAATGGAAGGCAAGAAAAGGTGAGAGAACTAGAGGAACTAACAGAAAAGATCTAAAGAAAATAACGGCAAAGAAATGTATGTGAAACCTGGGAGTAGGAAGTGAAAATAATGATGGACATATTTTAAGGAGAAAAACCTAGTTGGATTGAAGATGTTATGTAAATTATCTAGATATGTAATATATGATGGTAATATTTTCACCACAGTGATATTTGCATGTGCTTACACACATGCAATTTATTAGAGACTCAAATGGAGAAAATATGTGATTGAAAATGTTAGGCCATAGGTCTGTTCTTGGTTCTTGGTGTGTTCTTGGCCAAAGAATGACCAGACACACCAAAGTAAGGCAAGCATAAGGTGAAGTTTATTGAGTAAAGTAAGATACATTCACCACAAACAATGAACAAAACCCTTGTCCTAACAGGAGGGCCCCAATTATGGTTTGGGGTCCTGTTTTATATTGCCACAGCTGGGTCCTCCTCCCGGTTCAAATGTCACCATCAAACCACCTTGATGGATAGTTGAGAGTTATGTTAGGTCATTAGCAAGGGATTCCAGGACTCTAGGGATGAAAGTTGGTCCCATGCCTTTGTGGAATTGTCCCACCTGGGGAGAAGGACAAGGGTGAGCCCCCCCAGCTGCCATCTTGGTCCTGCCCATCTTAATCCTGCCCTAAGCTATTGTCATACCTGGGGAGGAGGGAATATCCTATGATTTTGTCAATCATGACTTAGCACACCAGCTGAAAAAGGATGCAGAGGACTCTCTAGTCCATGGCCCAAGCAGCATAGGCATCATAGAGTCTAGAAATTGACTTAGAACAACCCTCATGCATAGTAAGACTCAGATCATGCAACCTTTAACTGTCAATTAAAGTGGTTCCATGGTGACGTCTGAGCCACAGGGAGGCCCCAAACCAGGCACTATAAAACAAGACTGAGATCATAACCAACCCCTCTTTTGCCCCCTTCCTTTTGTTCTCCCTTTGGGCCCAGTCATCAACTGTGCATAGGTATCACTCTCTATAAACCTGTATCTTGCTCTTGCTCTATAATCCTACCTTTCTCTCCTCAATAAACCACATTTTTGTGCTTGCCTTACTTTGATGCATCTGGTCATTTTTCAGCCATGAACGCACTAAGAACTGTCATTTCAGACTGAAATCTGCCAGTTATGTAAGCTGATTCTTACTGAGCATGTGGATCTTACATGAGCCTCTCTGAAAGCCCATTTTGGATGGGGTGCGGGGTGAGCTACAATGTAGATTTAAGCTAATTACATGATAATTAGCCTTAAGTTGTTCTAAGTCACCTTCTAGATTCTATTGTGCCCATGCTGCTTGGCCCTTGGGCTAGAGAACCCTCTGCATTCTTTTACAGTTCACATGCTAAACTTTGATTGACAGATTGGTAGGGTGTTTCCTTCTCCCTCAGGTGTGGCAATTGCTTGGGGTGCTCACCTTTGTCCCCAGGAGGGCCAGAAGTCCCTCACTGTCTACCTTACAAAAATAGATTAGATAACTAAAAATAGGAATTTATTGGCTTAAACTATAAAATCAGAGCCATCACTCTGATTGTATTTGATTTATATTTGAATCACAATGGTTTCAGAAATCTGAATTATAGCTGAAAATCGTTTAAAAGTTCTGATTAAAGTTTTGAGCAAACATTTATGTATCTTTAAATATATATTTGGTAAGGCTTTTACAATTTTTAAAAACATAGATGGACTTTAAGAATGTTTTAGAGATCCTTGATAGAGATTTGAAGGTTAAAATGTGTTTTTATACATCCATTTTTTCCTAAGCTTTATAAAATATTGCATTCCAAAAGAATTCTAATATACTAGAAAAGCCCTGTGGAGTACAACAGAAAGATTTCTGTGTGGTTCTTATGTCTTTTTTCCGACTAATGGAAAACAAATGAAATGATGAAAAAGTCACATTAGAGTCAGTCACACATCATAAATTGCCTTTCTTAGTGTGTCATTGTATAAAATGACTCAATGTGCCCCAGGGGAAAATTTCACTAGAACACATACCCTTTTCATTCAGAACCTTAACTTCAAAAAGCAGTGAAGATAGAAAGTGTAGTAACCCCATCTAAACACTTGATGTTGTAATAGATGTAGGCAACTATAGTTTGAAAACAAAGTAAAAATTTATAAAGAATGGAAAAGTTCCTTTTGTTAACAGTTCCTGTGTAACAAGATGATCGACAAATATCTACATGTTTATTTTCTTTATTCAAACACTTAAAAATATTACAACCATTATGGAAAGAGTATTGAGGTTTCTAAAAAAATTAAAAGTAGAACTACCATATGATCCAATCCCGCTGTCAGGTTTCAATGTGAAAATGTGGATTCTTAGTGTGCTCATGGCCGAAGAATCACCAGACACACCAAAGTAAGGCAAGCACAAAAATGGGGTTTATTGAGGAGAGAAAGATAGGATTTTAGGGCAAGAGCAAGATTTACAGAACATGATATATATGCCACAGATGACAACCAGACCCATTGTCACAGCAAAGAGAGAGCAAAAGTAAGGGCACAAAAAGGGACTTGGTTATGGTCTGCATCTTGTTTTATAGTGCCTGGATTGGGATCTCTCTAGTCACCCGGATGTCACCATGGAGTCATTTTGATTGAACAGTTGGGAGTCACATGACCTGAGTCTTAACTACCATGCAGGTTGTTGCAGATCAATTTCCAGGCTCTATGGTACCTATGCTACTTGGCCCTTGGGCTAGAGAGTACTCTGCATTGTTTTGCAGCTGGCACTATAAGTTGCTTGGAAGATTCAGAGGGCATTCCCTCCTCCCCCAGGTTTGGAGAAGATTAGGGTGGAGCAATTGCACCACGGCAAAGTGCCTACTTCCATCCCTAGGAGACTCGGCCCCCCTCACTATGTACCTAACACCACCACTGGGTATTCATCCAAAGGAAAAGAAATCAGTAAAGAAATACTTCAGAGATACTGCTCCTTTGATTCTAGACAACCCCAATAAAATAAGTCACACAAATATTTTGGTTTCTAATGCATGAAAAAGTATATATTTATACTATATAGTAGTCCATTAGCTGTGCAATAACATTAACTCTTGCAATTTCTGCTGTTATAAAATGAAAGTGGGTTCTGCCTCAGCCTCCCGGGTAGCTGGGACTACAGGCATGCACCACCACGCCTGGCTAATTTTTTTAATATATTTTTAGTTGTCCAGCTAATTTCTTTCTATTTTTAGTAGAGATGGGGTCTCGCTCTTGCTCAGGCTGGTTTCGAATTCCTGAGCTCAAACAATCCTCCCACCTCAGCCTCCCAGAGTGCTAGAATTACACGCGTGAGCCACCGCACCTGGCCGAGTTTTTTAATTTTAACATACTTTTGATATAGCAGTGAAAAGATAATTTATTTTCTTTGAAATAATATAAATAAAATAATTATAGAATATGGCTCTAGAAAAGAGCCCACCATTTTAATGAGATAATTTGAAACATGCAAATTATAAAAATAATTGCCCCTTCATCTGTTATATTTTCCTTTATTATCACTTCATATTTTTTGCATATATTGTCAGTATTTTGATGGAAGTTTTTGGAAAGTTGTAGGTATGCCTACTAATGCTTTCTTTTCTTAAAGCAATTGACAACAACATCTTTTTTGTTTCTCTGTTTTTAAAAATTTCAAAATTTCATGTTGCAAACATAATTTCCACATGTCCATTAGCAGTTCCCTTTGTAATAAAAATTCTATGCTTTATCTTTTAAAGTAAAGTTGCATTTCCTTTTCTGTCAAAAATGTTTTAACGTATCAGGATATAATACATGATTAAAAAAGACAACTAAAACAAACTATCGAAAACCGACAATTTTGGTTTTCCAGCAACTTTTGAACTTCATAAGAAATTGGTGGGATTAAAATAAAATAAAACAGAATAAAATAAAATATAATATAGACATAGAAACTATTGGCATCTCAACTTTAAAAATTCCTAAGCAGGTCTTTATTGTGGAATTAAAAATACAGATATAAATTTTATGTAAATATTTATAAGCACATTTATTTATATCTAAAATTAAAAGGAAAAGGTAAGTTCACATATAGGAAGAAAAAGGTGGACAGCTGGTCGATAGCTCATCCTTCTTACCTAGAGGATGCTTGAGAGAAAAATAATTATTTTTAAATATTTTTTAAAAAATTATTTGTAAATATGCTAATTAATATTCTAATGATTTCTAATATAGAGGATCTTAATCCATGGAATGCTTTTAGCATAATATACCTGGTCTGTCTGGGCTATTCATGGAAAATAAACCTAGAATTTACGTATTTATGGATCATGGCCAATCATATGCTGGAGATGATACAAACTGGTTGTTGAGCACCAATAGTGTGCATGTCATTCCTACATGGAACCCAATAATGCCACATTGATTGCTCAAAATCATCTACAATGTATTGACGGTACAACAGTTAGCATGCGATACAAACCAGGGCTCTTGTCCCTCACCTCTCCCATCAGAGTAAATCGTTTAACATTTAGCAACATATTATTTCCATCCCCCCCTTTGTATTTAGTTTCATCGTAAAGAAAAAAGCCCTATCTTTACACAGAGTATCTCTACTGTCTTTGTCTGAACTAAAATATGCCCCTCCCCTAGGTCACGGCTCCTCATATGTCATCTGGAGAATCTGCTAATTTTCATGTAAAATTGCTCACTGGAGAAGGCCTGCTAGAAAATGTTAGGTTTATCTGTGTAATTATTGGAGCATAAAGTGGAGATGTTTCAAAACCAGTATTTCCCCCTTTCTGTAAAATAATTTCCACATACATCACTTAGGGATCCGTTGCTTTAAATACGAAGCATGAAGCTTAGCAAGAAAGGACCCAGGAAGTTTTGTTAATATTTGTCAGATTCTAACACGGTTAATCTATGACAGGTTTACATATATCTTATGGATTATAAGACAGTTTGAAAAAGAGTAACGTTTCAGATTCTTGTACTCAGATTTGACAATCTGAATTACTATATTCTCAACAAATAATGAAGAGTGAACACATTTACTGGCATGGGCTATTGCTCCTCCCACCCTATAGTCTACCAATTTAATTCTCAAAAAAGCTATGGAAACCAAACAGGAGAAGGAATCCGAGGACTTAACAACAACCACAAAATGTTTTAAAAAATCAGTAAAGAAATAACCGAAGGTCCCTGTAAGTAGCAAATATCATGAATTGGGGTGTGTGTGTGCGCGTGAACAGAGTGAGGACTGCAACAAGGGACAGGTGGTTCTGAGTGAATGTGGAGAAGATGAGTTGGGGAAACACACGTGAGCTGGATTTCGCCCTCCCATAATGTCGTATTAACACACTCATTGCCTTAACTTCCACCAATAGCACAAGCCATCAGTGGCTCGGAGATAAGGACATTGTAAAAGTCCTGCTAACATGAGACTTTAATAAAAACCAGGTGTGAATTGACCTATCTCACCATTCAGAATTAATTACCAAAGTCTGTTTTCTTCCAAACTCCAGAGTTTTTGGCCAGGCATAAGTGTTTGACCGAAAGAGTCGCCTAGCGGAGATGCAACGAAGGGAAACAGCTAGAGGCTGGGATTTAAGTACAGCTTAGGAAGGAGCTCGGCAGATCCTCCCTCAAACGAGGAACAAGAAAAACTGGACGTTGTCGAAAACGTCATTTACAGACTCTGAAAAGTGACAAAGACAAATTTAGAAACATGCATTCCACAGTATCTACTACGTCTCGAAACAGCAGGAGCGTGTGCCATGCTAGGCAAGGCTGCTCCCCCTGGCACCCCCCTGCTCCAATGTGCAGAGACCCCGCACGGCCAGGCAGAGCAGATCAAAAGGACTGGCAGCTCTGCCGTCTGGCTGCAAAGGGTTAATTTTAACTGGAGCAGAGTGAGGGAAAAGTCCACGCTCAGAACTTAACAGACTTATATCTAAGACCACCTGGCTTGTTCGTGGACAGTCTGGCTGAAAGCTCTGAGAATTCTTGAACTTTCATCAAGTCTTAACACCGAGCCATACATTTAAAGAGTTTCATATTTGATTCCCCAGCCTGAAATCTCTCTCCCCGGCTACTTGTTCCCATGTTCCTAAATGCAAATATCATCTATAATCTCCTTCATAAAACTCCGTAACAAAATTATCTATTCTTTCTCTCCCAAAATGTTACTAACACTGTCTAACCAACAATTTTCATTGTTGCAGGGAACGTGGCCAGTGCTCCCCACAAAAAACCGGGTCCCTTTGGTAGAGTTGCAAGGGATAAGAAAATAATAGAGAAAAGTGGAAAATGGAAAAAATAAAAGAATATACTGAGACAAAGATATAGTTTTATAAAGTTTATAAAGAGTATAGGCAAAGCGGGAGCTCAGGGGACTTTTGAGTCTCTCCGTGGATCTCAAAAAGCCCCGAATGAGGTCTTACA